>VZUI01008384.1:0-49066 GCA_013401135.1 Cettia cetti
AACCCCCAGAGGGTCAGTCCTACACTGGATTCCTCAGAAGAAGACTGGACCCATCTCGCCATCACTGGACTTTTCTACGGGATCATCTCTACTCCACAGAGCTGCATCTGTTACTCCAGAAGGATTCATCTGGACTGCTTCTAACACCCTGACCAATAGGGTGTCAGGTCACATCCCTGACTCTGTCAGAGGTTTTCAGCTTTTTTTCTGTTTGTTTTGTTTGCTTGTCTTTCTGTACTAATATATTTGTATTCTTCTTAATATTCCTAGTAAAGAACTGCTGTTCCTATTCCCAAATCTTTGCCTGAAAGCGCTTAATTGCAAAATTATAGTAATTCGGAGGGAAGGAGGGTTACATTCTCCATTCCAGGGAAAAGTCCAGTTTTTCCCCTGGCAGATACCTGTCTCTCTAAACCAAGCCATCTGAATCAGTATTTAAATACATTAATGACTTTCGTTGTACAATTTTATATAGAAAGTCATATAATGGAGCTAAGTAATTCTCCCTCCCTTTCCCTCCTACCCTGCCTCCTGCTTGGTTCTCTTGGTCTTATTTCTTCCTGTCTTCCTCCTCTTTTTAGCATGGAAAAGAAGAAAAGTTGCTCACATTTGTAGATCAAGTTGCATTGCTTGCATGCTTGAATTACATACAGCTTAATAGAATATGGACTGAATGAATGTCTCAGGTGGCAGGAAAACATTTTAAAGGTATCCTATTGCCTAATTCTGGAAGAATAAGTAAGGTAGTCTGCATCCTACAATGTGTTAAATCATTTATAACTTTCTGAAGTTTCTTTTTTTCATTTATCACAGTGCAGGAATTAAACATTATTTAGGCTGTTCTCTCCATTAGGCTTTTGACAGTAATCTTCAGCAAGTGAAGTCTTCAATTTAAGTAATTCAGGAAAAAATCAAACAGGTACAGATTTTTAAATGAAGTTAGTATTCAAGAAAATGGGAGACTGAAGTAATGTATGCAGAATTATAGATAGCTTCAAACATAGAAAAGATTTCGAACAGGACTTTGGCCACATTGGTCTGAACAATTTGGGAGACAGGCTTAACTTTCTGGAATAGACTAGATGCACTTAAATTTTGGCAAGATGAGGTCCTTCAACTAACACAGAATGTACTGCAAGTTTTTGTAAAATATACATTCATGTAAATTCCAATTTACAGTTGTATTTAGAGTCCAAAATGAGTATGAGAGACAGGAGAGAAAAAATGGCCCCTCAAGATATCCCAGGCTCTATGCCCAGATTCTTGACACAAGTCTTTTACACCTCAGATACTTTTAAGATATTTCAAAAAGGGAATGAAGATCTGCCAAAGTAGAATGAGGCAGAAATTTTAAATACATTCTAAAATTATGACCATATGCAAACATTGAAGTTTAAAGTGTCTGAATAAATTTGGAAAAACAAAGAATGATGGCATTCTTTGTCTTTTTCTGTCCTATTCAAGGAAATGAGGTAAATTAATTTCACTGTTCTTACCTCTAAATAGATATTGCACTGAGCAGAAGACATTGCACTACTGAGTGCAGAAACAGAGTCTTTGGAGGTCTTCTTGTCTAAAATCTCTTTCCACAGCAGGAAAGCCTACAGCCATTTGTGTTGACCTGTGTCCAGACAGCTTTTAAATATCTCCGAAGATGTAGACCTCATCACATCCTTGAGCAACATAGTTCCGTTGTCCAGAAATGTCCTGCATATATTTGGTTTAGTACTGGTGAAATAAGTTAGTTCAAACTAATGAGCATTATAATAACATTGTCAAATCAATATTGCTACCTTTTGAAGCTTGATGGTGTATCAGCCACAAGAAAACTTCTTTACCTCTTTACTGATCTGAAACACACATGTGAAAGAGGGACAGTAACCTTTTTTCAGGATGAGATTGATATTGTCTTAGGGGTATGTAGATTTGGCGGATGTATTTCTTCTTTGTTTAATTTTCAGTATGTTCCATGAAAGGTTTTTGAAAATATTGCCTTTCAATTCACTGTCAGCACTTTTATAAAAACCTTCTTTCATATCTCTATAATAGGAAATTCCTCACTATTTCAAGTCAGCACTTTAACATACTCTCCTAATTTGAGTTTCATTCTGAAACACAGGAGTTCAATCCTTTTATGATCAGGTAGCCTTCTCAGTGGACAAGGCAAGGACTGTGGATGTCATGTACCTGGAATTCACCACAACATTTGACACAGTCTTCCACAGCATTCTCCTGGAAAAGTTGAACAGGTGTAGTCTTTGCTGGGTTAAAAAATAAATGGATGGTGGTTCCCAGAGACTGGAGGTGAACAGCATCACATCCTGTTGGTTGCCAGTTACTAGTTGTGTTTCCCAGTGATGAGTGCTGGGGCCAGTCCTATTTAATATCTTTATTTATTATCTGAAAGATGGGACTGAGTTAACCCTCAGTAGGTTCATGGATAACATGGATAACAT
Organism: Cettia cetti; assembly: GCA_013401135.1. Classification (NCBI taxonomy): domain Eukaryota; kingdom Metazoa; phylum Chordata; class Aves; order Passeriformes; family Sylviidae; genus Cettia; species Cettia cetti. The sequence goes on from VZUI01008384.1 coordinate 2,457, forward strand.
GTTGGGTCATAGTGTTGCTCTGCTGGAGGGCAAGAAGGCTCCACAGAGGGATCTGGACAGCCTAGATCCATGGACCAAGGCCAGTTTTATGAGATTCAACAAAGCCAACTGTCAGGTCCTGCCCTTGCGTAACTACAAGCCTGTGCAGAGCTACAGGTTGGGGCAGAATGGCTGCAAAGCTGCCCAATGGAAAAACACTTGAGGCTTCTGGTCAAGAACACCTGAAAGTGAGCCAGGAATGCTCAGATGGCCAAAAAACCTGTGGCATCCTGACCTGTATCAACAACAGTGTGGCCCGCTGGACCAGGGCAGTGATTGTCCCTGATGAGGTCACACCTGGAGTTCTGTGTCTAGTGCTGGCACCTTACTTTAAAAAAGGACATTGAGGTTCTGGACTATATTCAAAGGAGAGCAGCAAATCTGGTGAAGAGGATAATTCATATGAGGAGCAGCTGAGGGAGATGGGATTACTTAGCCTGAAGATAAAAATGGATAACCTCATCATTCTCTACTTCTGCCTCAAAGGAGGTGTCTCCAGGTGAGGGTCAACCTCTTCTCCAAGGCAACCTCTAACAAGGCAAGAGGAAATTACCTCAAGCTGTAACAGGGGAGGTTCAGATTGATCATTAGGAATTATTTTCATGGAAAAAGTTGGTAAGCATTGGAGTGGACTGACCACAGAAGTGATGGAGTCACGAGCCACGGAGGTATTTAAGAAAGACTGTCCATGGCACTTAGTGTCATGGTCTGGTTGACAGGGTGGTGGCTGGTCAAAGTTTGACTCAATGATCTCAGAGATCTTTTACAGAATAAATGATTCTGTGATTCTGTAAGAGGTTGAGTATAAAGCGCTGAGCTGTGAGTAGCACTCAAGATGCTTTCTTTTTTATTGTATTGTGCCTTCTTTCTTCTCACTTGTGTGAAGAAAATGAAAATATCTGTAAGCCCGAATAAATATGACTTCTCAAAACATTTTTCTGAAAGGTGTGCAATGACATTTGCAATTAAGCTTTAGCATTGGCTTCAATGGGAGCAGAGTTGAACTAATGCAGCATACTTCACATACCTCAGAAACTCAGCAATTCACCTGCTCCCTTGTTGTGTGTTTTTGACACTGCTCTATCTTGCATGCTGTTATACTGTATTATACAAAATGAATTTCAAGAACTTAATACACTTTTTCTCACATTTCTCATTATATTATTTTTATTTCAAATAACTTATTTTCTTTCTGCATTTCTCCACTTCCTAGATGGAGAACTTTTTCAGGTAAGTTGAAAGAAACTATAACTGAAGACCAAAATATGTGTCCTAGTGATTCAACAAAAACGAAGTCTCAGGAAGTGCACTCCAAAAAATGAGTCCGGTAACAGCTGACCTGTGCTGGTAGGAACAGGTATCTAGCATACCACACACATTTCCATTTTTTCTTCATAGCATAAAGGAGATCTTTGTTTGTATTTTCTTCCTTATTTTATGAAAAATATCGGTTTTCTAAGGGAAGAGAATACCCTGCCTTTACATCCCCGACTTTTGAACAGCAACTGTGAACATATTGAAATTACAGTTTAACTCCATTTGCCTCAGTGTGAGGCATTGACAACTCAGCATTCTTATGGTATTGTAATGGTATTGTAAAACTGTGTGGGGAAGCTGAGTTAGCTCCTTTTCATTTGCAATAAAATGTGTTTCAATGAGAGATAAAAAAAATTTTCAGGGAGTAGACAGTTTTGGAAAAAAAAAGATCCTACCCAAAAAGTGCTTAATGATTCATAAGTTGCCTTTCATGCAAATAAGCAAGGGATGGCAGAGAAAATATTCCTTGCTGTACTGGTTTGTGCTGTGATACAGTTAATTTTGTCCCTAATAGCTAGTATGGAGCTATGTTTTGAATTTTTGCTGGAAACAGGTTTGATAACACAGGGATGTTTTAGTTCCAGCTGAGCAGAGCTTACACAGAGCCTTTGCTGCTCCTCACCCACCGCACCAGTGAGGAGGGTGGGAATGTGCAGGGAGCTTGGAGGGGGGACAGCTGGAAGAGCTGACCCCACACCACATGGTGTCACACTCAGGTTATAAAGGAAGAAGGAAAGAGAGGACATTTGGAGTGATGGAGTTTGTCTTCTCAAGTCACTGTGAGGCCTAATGGGGCCTTGCCCCTGCTGTCTTGCAGATGGTTGAACAGCTACATGCCCATGGAAATGGGTGAATGAATTTCTTGTTTTGCTTTGGTTGCATGTGTGACTGCTGCTTCTCCCTATTAAACTGTCTCTCTCTCACCTTGAGAATTTTCTAGCTTTTTCCCTTCCAGTTTTGTCCTTTATCCTATCAGGGGAGAGGCTGTGGGATGTTTAGTTGCTAGGTGACCAGCAACTTAATTGTTAAACCACCACGCTTGCCTATTAATTTACTGTATTCACTGTTGATGGTGTTAGTACATGTCATAAAAGAGGTGTTCATTAGGAAAAGCTTTTCTGTATTGTGCAATTACTTTTCTCATTTTCCTATCACAAAATGATCTACAACTTGTGATAGCACTGAATTGTCACAGACTACTACTTTGACAACCAACGTACTTTCAAGCCATATTGAGAGGACCATAGATTTGGCACTCATCATATTTGCTTCTTTCCTCTTTCTTGTTTTCTTTAGTGCTTCTTTCAGGTTGTATTAGGTGCCTATTATTCAGATACTTTCACAATGCATGTTTTGTTTTATTCCTGGTGATAGTGTTTCATCTCTTCTTGCATTTTCTATTTTTAACGTCCATGTGTGCAGTTTGACCTGTGAAAGGTTTACAGTGGTGATTGCAGGAAGAAGTTAAACTTAGCTGGAATATCTAGATTTTATTTTGCTTTAAATATCTATGAAACATAACATTAGTTTTGCAGTTAATTTTTTACAAATCTCAGAAGACAGAATTGTCTTGAATCATATTACCAATCTTTCCTTGCGTATTTCCTTCTGTATACAGCTCATTTAAATGAGCAAGTAAAAAGAGTATGTACACTGCTTGTCATATGTGTATTTCCCACTCTGAACAGTTCAAAGTGGCCTCGTGACCTTGTGCATGTGGTTTCCAAGTAATGAAGGGTTTGGTTCTTATCTAGGTGATAGTGCACAATGGTCAGCAAAACAGGTTAGGAAATCAAAAAAAAAAAAAATTCTGCTGACCTATGGTGACCTTTGCATGAAGTGTTGTTGGTAACATCACACACACTTTTAAAACCAACTAAAGTCTCTTAGGATGCCCTATCCAGCTGTTGTGAAGCAAATAAAGGAACAGGCAATATATTTTTCTTATCTCTTTTGCTAACTGTTTTGCATTATGGCAGCTCATTAACATTTTATTTCAAAGAGAAAATGGAAAGTGGTGGTAACTGGTGTTAGAGTTCAGAAAGTTCAGAAGCACAAAAATGAGAATGAGAAAATATTAAATTAAGAGGGATTTTAGGATCCTTCTTTGGCAAATTATCCGCATCAGGACTGTGAAGGTAACTTGAAGGTGGTATGAAGATATTAATATGTTAAAGTGCAACCCGTGTGATGTGGTCTACTGTAGAAAGCCTAGTCGATCTCAAAGAACCTCATTTTTGTAGCAGTGTGTGTATTCTACTTTAGTGAAGCAAAGAAGCAAAGTTTTGCTGCTCAGCTTGAAATTTCCACCCATCCTTGAAGAGAACAAGTAACCCGGTACTGAGTGCATGCTAGTTTTACCAGAAAGAAGAATTTTCTAGTTAAGCTTAAAGCCTGAAGACTGCCGAGCCAGAAATTATATCCATCCTGCTTACCATATGTTCCTTTTCCATCTCTGCTGTACTGCAGCAAATTTGTGTTGCCGCCCTCCTTCTTTAGCACCTTAGCTATTTATGGCAACACTTCGGGACTGCTAGAACTGTAGTCATAATCAAAACAGATTCCTGGCTTCTTCTGACTATTCAAAATATTAGTGTAGTGGTCAGCTTCCTAAAATGGAATATCATTTTCCAGCTGTCTGATCTCATTCGCCCTGTTCCCATTACTAAAATAATGGTGTGATGGGAAGGTCATCACAGTTTTTTTGGAATAAGTGAATTAAATCCTGTGGTGGGATGACTCTGGCTAGACACCAGGTGTCCACCAAAGCTGCTCTGTCACTGCCCTCCTTTAGCTGGACAGGAGAGAGAAAGTGTAGTGAAAGATTGCTGGATCAAGGCAGGGAGACATAACTCACTAATTACCATCACGAGCAAAACAGACTCAACAAATTAATTGAATTTATTACCAATGGAATCAGAATAGAATAATGAGAAGTAAATCCAAGTCTTATAAACCTTTTCCCCCAACCCTCTATCCTTCATCGGCTAAACTTCACTTTTCATTTTCTCCGTCTCTTTCCTCCCAGAAACATGGGGAGATGGAGAAGGGGCTGCAGTCAGTTTATCACATGCTGTCATGTATCTTCTTCCCTCTCAGTGGGACAGATCCTCACACTGTGCCCCTTCTCCAGCTCAAGGTCTCTCCCATGGGAGCTGTTCCTCCATGAACTGTTCCTCAATGTGCATCTTTCCCAAGAGCTGAAGTTCTTAATGAACTCATCCAGCATGGTGCCCTTCCATAGGGTGAAGTCCTTCAGGAACAGATCACCCCAGCATTGCTACCCCTGTGGGATCTCATGTTCTACCAGCAAACCTGCTCCAAAGTGGTCCTCTCTCCATGGGGCCATGAGTGCTTCCAGGAGCTTGCTCCAGTGCAGGCTGTGCACAGCATCACATCCTACACTGAGTGTCCACTTGCTCCGGCCTTGCATCCTCCGTGGGCTGCAGGGGCACAGCTACCTTACCATGATCTTTATCACAGGTTGCAGGGAAACCTCTGTTCTGGTGCCTGGAACACCTGCTCCCACTCCTTCACTGACGTTGGTGTCTGCCGGGCTATTCCTTTCACATGATTTCACTCCCCTCTTCTCTGTCTGCAGATGTTGTGGCGTAACTTTTCTCTGCTTCTTAAATCTGTTATCCTAGAGTTACCACCACTGTTGCTGACTGGCTCAGCCTTGGCTAATGGGAGGTCTGGCTTGGAGCTGGTTGTCACTGGCACCATTGAACATGGCAGAAACTTTAAACAGCTTCTCACAGCAACCTCCTCTAGAGTGTATCTGTGTGTGTGTGTGTGTGTGTGTGTGTGTGTGTGTGTGTGTGTGTGTGTGCGCGCACGTGTGTGTGCACTCTTATGCATGAAACCCACCCTCCCTTGTTTTAGGCTTTAACAGTCTAATTTCTTCACCTTATTTATTGCATTGACAGATATACATGGGCAAATGGGGTGTAGTCTCATTTAAGGCATTTGCTTTTCAATACAATTAGATCTGTTTAATGAGTTTTTCATGGTATAAAAGACAGTGCAGTCATAGATTAAACTAAAACTTACATTAACTTTTTGAGGGTTTCAATGCTTTACAATAATTAAAGCACAGTTAATGCTTAGTGGTAAGTCTTGAAAACTTATGGTAAATTGAGAAATTCTTTTTCATTAGCTGACATATTTAGCATGAATATTCAAAATGTTTAGATGTAGATACTATGTTGATAGCTGAGTTTTTGTAAGTATAAGACAACCTACAATGCAGACCAGCCCTTGTTCACTGCAGTCTTCAGCCAGGTAGAATTTGCGGAGGAAGGAACAGCATGCAGAAAACCCACAAAAGGAAAACAAACCAAGAACACCTCCCAGGATTTCAGAAGAAATTACTTCAGGAGAAAAATCATCTTTATGAAAAATTTGGATGCCAGGATAAACTTCATCCAAGATAAATTAGACAGCAGATAACTGGCAAGAAGATAAAGGATATATGCTTGGTTAATAAATTCCATCTCTGAACTCCTAAGGATAACACCTCCACATGTGTATAGTATATTAAATGATTGTATCTATAGAACACACACACACACACACACACACACACACACACACACACACACACACACACACTCCATCTCACTGTATACTCAGTCTATTAACATTTCAAACACACTTATCACATCATTGTCTAAAATTTTATGGAATTAAAACACCACCATAAATATTTCAAAAATTCTAATTAATTGTGCTTATGCCAGACAAAATTATAAGCTTCATTTTCTGAAGAAAAATGATTGTTGTACTCCTGCTGTCCTTTTAGTAAATGGCTGTTGTTTTATAATCCTACTTTATTGCTTTCACTCAGGCCCTTTGGGAAAGCTTGAGTGATGAAGCAGGTCTTCCAAAATAATCTAAAGATTGTAAGGTGATGACTTTTCTTAGATCTAATTCTGGAAGATATTTTAGTCTTGGACCTAGGCTTAGCTGTTAAATGTACTGCACTTGTTGATCAGCAATAACAGCCACTGACCAAAACCTTGAATCTGTGCCAAAGCAGTACACTGCAACAACTGAGACCTTCAGTCAGTGAGAAATAAAGCAAAATTCAAAATTTTGGAAAGTCCTTCATATGTTTCCCAAATGATTCCTTTCCCAGTGTGTAAAAAGTTTATTTATGAAAGCTTCCTTCTTTGCTAGAAACTCATCCATCAGCATCAACCAGAGACACATGAAATACTGTTATTTAAAACACCACAACTTCTTAACTTACTGGAACAATTCATCTAAGATCATGCATTTTTTTCCAATCACAACAACAAATGCCATTCATCCAGTTTTCCTTTTTCTTTCATTTTTATTTTGGGTGGGACTTTGCCACGGTCTTCAGCCAAGCAGCCAAGTCTGTTTCTTTTCCTTTGCTGTGGAGACCTCAGCAGCAGAGGGTTCTGTACACAGAAAAATGGCTGTTGTGATCCTCTACTTCATTAATTTCAGTTTCATGCCTTCCTAATGTGCCAGACAGATCCATAAAGTAAAAGAATTGCCTGAGTTGGAAGGCATTATAAGATCATCTAGCTCCTACACCCCTTCCATGGACAGGGACACCTCCCAGTAGACCAGGCTGTGCAAGGCACAACCTGACCTTGAACACTTCTAGGGAAGGGCACCCACAACTCCTCTGACCAACCTGCTCCAGTGCCTCACCACCCTCACAGTAAAGAATTTCTCCTAGTATCTAATCTAAACCTACTCTTTTTAAGTTTGAATCTATTCCCCCTTGTCCTGTCACTATATGGTCTTGCATATAGAGTCTCTCTCCATCTCCTTTGCAGGCCCCCTTCAGATATCTAATTTACTAATTCTGCAGAAAAAACCTGAGTGGTACTGAATAAAGGTGGAGAAAACAGTGCCATGAAATAGTAAGCTGGGGCATCCCTAAATGAAATGCTTGCAACATCTAGCATTATACCAAAAGTGCAAAAGCTAATTAATTGTCACATTACAGAATAACTGGAGAGTTAGATTTATAGTATATATTATAGTCACTACAGAATTTAGCATACATTATTATATTTTCTGAAAAAAAATTGTGTGGAACACAAAATTAGTCCAATCTAGTGTAATACGCAGAGTATGCACTGCTGGTTATCACTGCAGGTTTATCTGTGTTGTGACCCACACCAAGAGGTGAGGGTAACTTAGGTTATTTTTAATGGATTCCCTGGGGCAGATTAGACTCAAACAACACTGAAAACCCAGAAGATATATATCTCTGTATATCTAAATATCCATATCTGTATCTATCTATCTACAAATATATATGTGTATACTATCAATATGTGTGTACATATATATGTAAATTCTATTTCAGAATAATTTAGTTGTAATGGAAAGGAGGTTAATATTGGCTATTGTTATCTGTAGTAATATAAAAATATAAAAGCATAAAAACAACACTTAAAAATGTGTGAGAAGGGAGGGGAGGAAGGAAGGGAGGGACGTAAGGAAGGAAGGAAGGAAGGAAGGAAAGGAAGGAAGGAAAGGGAGGAAGGAGAGGGAGGGAGGGAGGGAGGGAGGGAGGGAATAGAAAAATATCATCACCTGTGGATCCAGTAACAGATTTGATTATTGGAGTTTCCAAGTCCACTGGCTGAAGTGATGGTCACAGTCTTGGTCTGCCAGGAGTGGGAAAAGACCACAAAACACAGTGTTCAATGGGTTAATGTACGTTTATATGGGTTGTGGGAATGCCCAGGTACTGCACTTTGAGTGGGTGGGACTTTTACACCATCTGATGGGACACTGTGGATAATGCTTAGTTCCCCAAAAATGAGTCTGGGGACACTTTGGGGGCCGTTGTTGGTCTTTGACAGCTGCCTCTCATATCAATGTAGTTGAACCAGTAATGTCCCACCAGAAGGGATGGACACTCTCAGGCCTATATGTGAATGTCCCAATACCTCCTTGAGAAGCTTTACACCTGAGTCAGTTGTGTGAGGGAGGACATTGGTGGTACCTGGTGGTACCTCACCAGGGACTGCTTCTTTTTTGCCTTCTCCCTTTATCTGGATCAAATCCCAGCTTGTGTCCTCCTGTGGTGGGTGTTCAACTTCTCTGTCTGATGTGAATCAGAGCTTTCACCACCACACAAAAGACTCTCCTCTTCCCCTTCTTTTGGGGACAGGGAGTGCAAACCTGGCCTCAGCAAAGCACTCACTGCTTTTGCACATTGCCAATTATTTGAGTAATTTAGCTTTAATGTTTCAGTTTCTCACAATCTGTAGTGTTAATTACCTTCAGATCTGCTTCTCTCATTTGGACTCTTCAATTTTTTCATGTGAAACTTCTAACCCTGGTTCTGGATCAGTTTTGGCCTACTGGCTTTCAGCTTACATAAAAATACATTCATATGCTTCTCTTTCTCCAAGGACCCATTAGTAGTTACATTTTAATTCACATGGGTAATTAATGTCTTTAAACAGAAGAGTGTGAACCACTCATTTACCCTTACATTTTTGCAGTATGGCATTATTCAAATGCATTGAAAGCATTCTGAAATTACTCCAAAGAGGAAGATTTACAAGAACTGACACTGTTAATTACCTGAGAATTGGTTTATGTATAACATATTTCTAAGGGACAAAACCCTTTCTCTTTTGTGATACTTTCCATAGATAATGGCTTTTTCATGCAGAAACTGAGTCTTATGGATGCCCATACAACCACACATGATAGCTATCTTCTTTCGGCTAACTCCTGTCTGCCACAGTGGATTCTAATTTCTGATTGTCCAGATAATTATCTATTTCACAGGGAACATATGAAACACAATAAAATATCTCTTTTTTTTTTTTTTTTTTTTTTTTTTTTTTTTTTTTTTTTGGTAAGAAGACAAGTTCATACAAAGACATTTTATTATAAAGAAGAAATACAATAGTTGAAAGTTGGACAAGAAATGTTGAAAACTTATGTAAATCAAAAGCATCAACTGGATTGTAACAGCACCTTTTTATTTGTAGAGCAGGAATCTGCTCCATTAAGATCATAAAACAACCTGGCATGAAAAATCTGGGTCTGGAGACCACGATAAGGACAGATAGTATATGCAAAGATACTGGCTTGGGTCCTATAATGAATAAATTGTTTTTCATTTGTTTGCTCGCTTGGGGTTTCTTTCATTATGTGTTGGTTTTGTGTTGTACAATTTAGTCAGATGGCTCGAACCATCAAATTATTTTTCTTTCTGGTGTGAAATCTTTATCTTAATTTACCCTGTGAGGACTGTCTTGCACCACAATAACGTACTATCATCTGACTGCCCCATCTAAGTGGTGGGACTGGAGAAGAGCAGTCTCAGGAAATGTTTTGCCAATGTTTATAAATACATGAAGAAATAAAGCAGAGAAAACAAAGTCAGGCTTCTTCCTGAGGCAGTGTGCAGCATCAGAAGAAGAAGCAATGGGAACAGACTGAAACACAGGAAGTTTCCTGGAGAGGAAACCAGGAAACCTTTTGAACTTGGAGGGTGATGGAAACTGGCACAGGCTTCTCAGAGGGGTAGTGGACTCTCCATCTTTTGACATATTCAAAAGTCTGGGCAATTTCTTTGAATGCTTGGACGGGAGGATTGTACAAGGTAAACTTCAGTAATTGTTTCTAACCTCAAGTATTCAATGATCCTCTGTAATGGAAAGAGAATTAACCCTGGGGTCACTGGGGACTTAGCAGAGTATACTGCAAGCCAGAGTATCATATCAGAAAGAAAGCATACTGATAAATATTTCTTTGTTTCTTTTTTGTTTGTTTGTTTTTGTTTTTGCCCTTTCCTTCAGTTTGGTCATCTTTTCCCAGTCTGTAGAGAGCTCACAAAAGGAATAGTTCAATGTATTTTCATTTCAGAGCTCTAGTCAGTTTTGGGTTTGGTCATCCCTCCAGTTGTAGAAATGCTTATGTGCATATATCAACTTCATGATTTGCATGTCCCAGCTTATGTTTAGAAAATGGGACATCCGGTTTCAAATCTGGGGTGAAAAAGAGGACAGTTTTGAAATGGCATCTTGATGTTTCTCAGATCTTTATTAGCTAAGGGTGGCAAATCTTTCCTTTATCAACTAGTAGCAATGATTATTATGTAGTTCATATGCATTTTTGATTTTTACAGCTTATCTCCTTCAGTAATATCAAGAAACAAAAAATAGTTCTACACCAGTATTTCTGGAGCTCTGAGAGCTGCCAATCTTCCAGATACTTCTACTATCTACTACTTAGAATCTTCACAAATACTTCCAGAAGCTGATAATTTTTTTTCCTTTCCTATACTGGCAAGATGTTGCAGTGAATGTAAAGGTAATGATAAGTTTAAGAAACCTGGGTACAATTAAAAATTTCTCTCAGCCTTACTGTTTGAGTAACCCCAGCTGGTTTGGTTGACTTTAGTTTTATTTCCAGTGTCTGCGTATTCCTTGCCTAGTCCAATAATTCATTGACTGATTTCATTAAAATTGGACAAAGATAAGCACATAACAAAGACAAGCAAGTTTTTATGTGAAACTAGGAAGCAAAACTGTGGGGAGTGAACTAAGACACTTCAACAGTAGGAAAAGCAGTACTGTGACTTCACACAGTTTAGAAACAGGAAAAATATCCAAACACAGCCAATGCATCAGTCAGAGCCAGCAATGGAATAAGACACACAAGCCTATAGATGAAATGTTTATGGATGTTTTGGTCCCCACAGAATTTTTTGTAGAGTACAAGGCTAAGTCAAAATCCATTATTTTGCCTACTTAAAAAAAAAAAAATCAAACCAAAACCAAACAAAAGCTAAACAAAAAACCTGATCTACCTCAAACTCTTGCCTGCAAAAAAAGCTAAAGCAAAGAAACCTCTGCCCCACAAAAAAATAAAATTTTCTGCCCCAGAGCAGAAAAACAAACCTCCCAACAATCTGACTCTTTTGCTTTGGGAGCATATTTTTTATGTTCTGAACAGAAATTTGGCTTTTGGCTGTCAGATAGAGAAGTTAATAGAAATTATTGCAAAACATTTAATGAAAGAATGTATGAAATTGTATGATGAGAGTGAGCAGCAACTGACGAGGGTGATCAGAAGGCTGGAGAAAGAGAGGCTAATGGGGTAGGGGACTTTTGACTGGAATCGAGGCAGGAAACCTGCTGCTTATAGCTGAAGGAACAAGAGAGAGAAGGCTGAAGGAAACCTGGATCAACCAGAACTTGCATACGGGTGAAACATCTGTGAAGCTGAACCACTGCTTCTTTCTAATCTGAATTTTCAGGTGCTTGATTTGTTCCCTTTCCTAATATTTTAAAAGTTGGGTTTTGGGTTCCAGAAGGCAAAGACTAATGGAGAACTAATTGAATGTATGTATACAAATTCCTATGGTTCATCCTATATACTTAGATTAATAAACCAAGATTTTGACTAACACCTGGCTCCCAAAATAAAGTAAAATAGATATTGTCACACAGTGCTGTTTCAGGCACGAAGACTTTTCAGGGACTCTCTAATACACTCTATGTTTATGTGCTGAATTAAAAGATATTTTTATTCTCTTTCCTTATCTTTCTTAAAAATAATAATATTAAAACAATTTTTAATTTGAAAGAAGTCTTCCTTCAAAGGTCTTTAAAAGCTTCTTGAGAATAAAATGGTGCAAAACTGAATGTGTATGCACCAAAATTAAGCAATTTGTGTGCCCAAATCAGAATGTATGAACATGGACTGCAGATGACACAGTGTCAGTTGATTCAAGCTTGACTTTTGGATTAAGTTTTGATGTTTTGGAATGAATTAATACATATGGATTGCCATGACCTTACTTTTAGAGTTGGAGATAAGCTTTTACATTGCTGCACTTGTGGAACATCATTCATAAGACAGAGTTATTCATGCAGCCTACAGGGCACTGGCAGGACAGTTTCCTCTGAACTCCTCAAGCACCATGTCTAGTGAAGGACTCAACACAAAAGGCCTGAGTACAAGTCAACTATGATGTCAGTTTGTTGGGGTTTTTTTGCCCATAAGTCAGTTCTTTGTACAGACACTGTTGAAAGCAACAAGAATGAAGGACTGTGGTGTTTTTGCTCCTTGTCAGTCCTAGAGAACTGCAGCAGATTGTTGGCTTTTGTAGTAACTTAAGATTTCTATGCTGTTGTGGAAAAATGATGTTGCTGAAATCATGACAGATTTATTCTTAAATTTTATTACTACTTTGTCAACTTTGTTCTGCCGTCTTTTGTGCTATATCCCTCAGGCAATAAATACTAATGCTGTTTTAAACCGTGATAAGAAAATCAATCCATGAGTTACTCTTTCATATGCTGTTTTGCAGAACCTATTCAAGAAGTTCAAACTTGTCCCAGGGCTTGACTTTATGGTGTGATTAACCACAATGATTAATGATTAACCAGGTCATTCAAGGAAAAATTCTGCAAGTGATGTGTTATTTATAATATGTGTCTGGAAATATTTGGCATACCATCTGACCACAAGCATGTTACATAACAGGTATAATTTTTATATATAAAATCAAATTATGTCACTAGTTTCTTTTTTTTGTTTCCTGAAGAACTTGCTAATATTTTTCCTGATGCAAGTTTGATAAGGCTTTGGTCAACCTGACCAAGAGAGGTATCCCTGCTCATGGCTGGGGAGTTTCAGATAGACGACCTTTAAGGTCTCTACAAAACCAAACCAAACCATTCTATGATGCTGCAACTCTATTTCTGTGCTACTGAATATTATTTAAAATTAATTCAGCAAGTTTTGAGAAGCACTTAGGTGAATTCTGACCCTTGAAAACTTACTAATGTGTGTTCTGCTCATGGTGCAGATGGTCATGTCATGCTGGGCTGAACAGTTCTCTGGTGTTATGACTGGCTGGTAATCCTTTTTGACTTCTGAAACTTTCCCTAAAATGAGGAACTTTGCATGCCCCTGTGATAAAACAGTGAATGTGTGAATGCTTTTTTATCAGACAGTATGATCTTTGAGATGACTTGGGGAACCTGCCTTGATTTGGTAAGGAGATTTACCCTTTACTCCACCTTACCCTTTCTTAAGAGGCAGAAAATGTAATAGCAAATGTCTTTCTACCAAAAGACAACATTAAGAAGAATTTTGCATAAATTTCCTTTAACATTTTCTGTCTAGATTCTTAAACCCCATAATTTTACAGAGACAGAATGATCCCTGAGAAGAAAGTCAAGGCTATAATACTCTTGAAACTCATTAAACATTTAGCAGTGAGAATATTTTATTTTGACATTTACGTGCAGCATTGTAACAAAGAGAAAATAATAGGAAGGTACTCATTCCCATTTATGGGGAGCATGTCCCCTTACAGAAATATTGCTTTTACCAGATAACGAATTTAAGAACTTTAAGAGTTACACATGTCCTTTGTCTTCCTGTGGAAGTGTACTTCAGAATATGGAATATAACAGAAAATTCAATTTCTTCACAGTGGTAGCAAGATAAAAACTTTGATGTTTTTTGAGTGTAAGAATTTATGTCCTTTCCCTGAGTACTGCAGTGCTGATGGCTTGGAACTGGTCTTGGTGCTGTGACTCCAAATTAATCAACCCCATGATTCCTGTCTTGTTTAATCAAGTACTTAATGTACAGTTTTTTGAGCCCTACTACCTTTCTACATCTTGAATCAATCAAATGCTGACTGGCTCTTATGTTAAGCAAATTAAATTCCAGTTTCACACAGCCTTTGGTAGATTATTCTTCCATGGAAAAAATTTTATCATTTACGGAATTTGATTGAAAACACATAGTTATATAGCTCTAATAGCTAAAACTTATACAGTGCCTAAACTAATCTCCAGGTAGTGTTCCATACATTCAAGTAGCACTTCCTTAATAAAATTATATAGAAGTTTTCAACAATTTTTGCCTATTATTGAAAAGTGCGTTTTAAAATATGCTCTGTACATTTTAGTCATGGCTAAATGGCAGTTGGTATGGACAAGTGAGGATTTTAGTCTTCAATTTTTTCATTTAATTTCACTGTAATTATTCTTTTTTCCTTTTACTCTGTAGGCAAAAAACAATCTGAATAGTTTGGAGAAATAAAATCTGAATAGTTTGGAAAATAGTATGACTTGCATTTATTTAGGCTGTTATCTAATATACAACATGAAATTCTTTTAAATATATATCTATTAATCAAACTGTAATTGTTTAAATACAGGTTTTTTTAACACTATTGCAACTGGTAGAGTAGCTAGAATAAAATCCTTGAGACAGTCCTTTTAGAATTAAAATATATTTTTTAATTTAATTTTTTGGTAGCTTGGAAATATTTTTCTGAGAAAATATTTGAAAATACAAATTTTACCATTTACTTTTTTTTCCATGAGAATCTTTTCAACTAGAGAGAAGCTAAAAAAGAATCACAGAAAATAAATGGAAGTTGTTTATTTTGTGATTGCAAATGGTTCTGAAAAACCATAGCAAAGGAGTAATGGGAAAAATATGCACTTATAGTATGACTCTTCAGGTAAGCTTAACAGAAGATTAATAGAAAGATGTTTTTAACTCATCTGCAGTTGTACTGTTGTATCAAAGTTGTTCTGTTCCCATACTCCAAGGATCTGAAAAGCAATTCTTCAAGGTGGTTTTGAGACCAAAATAATGTCTTGAGCCTTCATGAAGCTAAAGGAATTACTATCTATGTAAGGACATTGTTAGTTTAATTTAAATATATCATTGTTGTTTAGTTAAATTTAAATATATTATGTTAGTTTAATTTAAATATATTATTTATGTAGCTTGTTAGTTTATTTTAAATATATTATTTATGTGGCATGAGTTTAATTAATTAAGTCATTGGCTTTCAATCAACACATGTTTAAACTGTTTGCTCACTCCCCAAAGACCTATGAATTGTCTAAGAATTTAATCTTTCAGAGAGGTAAGCAGATAAACTTTTTTATTCTTCTGTTCCCGGTTAGTGGTCCTTCCCTTCTGTCTAAAATTATTTCATCAGTACCTGAATTTTGTTGGGTTTCTTAATTTTATTTTTCTTTTTTTTTTTTTTCAGATGTAGTAACAGTGGGTACTGAAAAATCCATTGGGAAGTCAACTCTGATTTAACAGGCTGGCTCTGTTCTGTTCTATCTCCATCCCTTACTTTTAAAAAAGGCATTTTTAAAATCTCTCTCCTGATCATTATTCATGTGGAAATTTTCACTACTTTCCTCAGAGTCTGGTGGTGTTTTTTAGTATAAGGCTGTTAGCAAAGGAGTTTGAAGGAGAATTTTACTACTTGAAACAGACTGGAAACCAATATCTAATCCTGGAGGGCCTCTGAGGATTGCTTTTGGAATAGTCCTCCATCTGGGTTTTATTAGCTTACTTTAAGCCATGTTCCACCTGTGGGCAAATTTAGTGAAATGACAACTACCAAAATATGTTGTATGCTTTTTTCCGCTTTCTTTTCATTCCACAAGATGGACTGAAGAGGTGGCAATGGAATTCTTTTTCTCTCTCCAAAGACATTCAACACCCTTACAACATGCCCTTGAATTTTTTTGCAACATTGCTGATATATCTGGGCATAAAAGATGAGCTGGTTTGGTATGGAATGCTTTCAGACATGATGTTTCAAGTTCAGAATCTAGTTTGAACCTCTGTCATGAGAGCTTACCTTGAATTCCCCTGTTTCTTCCCATAGTACAGCTTTGTTGCAATTCTCTTCCAAGTACTGAGCAGGAATATCTTTACTGATTTTGGAAAAGGTTTTGAAGTGCTTGGAGACAGGCACTTGGTTGTGCTTCTGCACTAGAGATCCAAAGAGCTGCATTTAAAATTGTGAGTGGCAAACTTAATACTAATTAATTTGTAATATATTTGCCAGGAAAAAAAGAAATCAAGTAACAGCTTTCTTTATTATATATAATTTTGATGATTCACACTCTGTCCCTTTTAGTGTACCCCCTCACTTGCCCATTTCTGTATGAGCTGTCTAGTGGTTCTGGCTGAAAGGCTCTGGTGTTCCTATCAGTGTGGTAGGGAGGATGGGTCCATCAGGGTGCATGGCAGAACTCTAGACCATCTCTGTGTAAAGATAACTATACCAGTGAAATTCTTTAGAATTCTTTAACATTGTAGATGACATTTAATTTACCTGAAGTTCTTTTTTGAGTGACTTCATCAGCTATATTGTGTGTGACATTTCACAAAGTGCCTTTTCTCCTTCAGATACGGCACACTGAAATATGTAGTAGAGACATAGAAAATGGTTAGACTCAAATGCTCAGTAAGTGTTTGCCTAATACTTGCTACTGCAAAAGCAAGCTGGAATAGAACCTTTATAAGTTTTATAAATTTGGCTGGTATAAATTTCAGTATGAAGAATACATAGGCATGTATGTCTCATCAGTAGTAACTGCAGTGTGGACACCAACAAATAAGAAACAAAGGACTTTGGTCTTGAAAAAAGAATAGTTAATAAGTAAATAAGAATGGGTTTACTACTGGTTCTTTCAGCTTTATTTTAATGGTAAGTACATAACTTTCTTTTTTCAACCTGAGTTCTAAAAGATGTTGGATTTATCACAATTTGGCTCTGAAATGCTAAGGAAGTTATCACATCTTAATAAATGAAAATACATAATTTTTCTGTTCTCAGTTGAGATAATTTCCTTTTTTTATTTATTCATTTTCAACAGTCCTATTGATAGTTTCCTTGACAGATGAATAATACTAGGCAAATCAGATGAACACTAAGAGTTGAGAAACCCAACTTTTCATTTTAATAATTTTAACTGTTCCAAAATTACGTGATATATGTGTTTGTTTTAACCTTTTAGATTTTGGTGATTGATATTGCAGTATCAGTACACTGATGGTAAAAGAATGGCTTTACTTTTTATGCTCTTCTTGACAGCCACAGCTCAGGAAATAGTACTTAAATTTCACTCAAGTCCTTAAACAATATTCAAGTCCTTCCTAGTAGCATGTCTCCTTTTCAGTCTTTCAAGCTTTTTCAATTCAGCAGAACAAAGTTTTTGGCTGATGTCTAAGTTAATGCCTTAAACAAACTGATAAAATAAGTGACCCTGTACACTTATTTAAGTACCCCCCAGTACACTTGGTGCTAACAACATTGCTTGAATGATAGCTCATACATGTCACTTCCATATTACCAGTATCATTAAGTAATATTAAGTCATATGTCAAGACATATTACCAGTACTGGTTATCCAACTCACACTCTCAACTTTGTAGTGGTTGAGCTACCCCACTTTACAGATATCACCCTATTCTTGTCCCAGCTTGAGAAGGTTTCAACCCAATCAATAGTGTAACCTAAGGCTAGAGTGTTACCTAATTAACAAAAAGAATTTTTCTATGTCAAAGTCATGGATATGGTATTTTCCTGTTTTCCTGGTATTACGTGGGAATGTTGTAAGTTGACTGTTGCTGTTTTGGAGGCCAACTTCCCTTGTATTTGTGGTGTTTCCTCTACCATAAATTTTGAAATCAGCTGTCCTGATATGAATATGAAACTTCTCAAGCAGATTTTTGTACTGCCTTGATTTTTGTTCAGTCATTGACATTTGTGTAAATGGAGCACAAAGCATTCCCAAATTGGAAAGATCATTTCACATAAATTTTTCATAGATATAATAAGGTAATTAGTGGGCAAGAGTTTGGCTGCTGAAAGCTAGCTTGTGTTTGCTTTCAATGCTGTGTTAAACTCCACCGTTTACTGCAAAACATGACTTTCACTATCCTTAAAGCTGATGTGGAAGTGCCTGCATTACTAATGTATGACCTTGTGCTTTGGAGATTCAAATAATTAGTGAGAGCAGTCTGCTCAGCCATGGCAGACAAAAACTCACCTTGACAAGAACAGGGGGATTCCTTCTGTCTGTTCTGAGCATTTGATGAGCCCTGGTTATCACATCTCTGTCTGCCTGATGTTTAGACATTAAGTCAGTGCAAAGCCAATTGACCTGCTGCAGCTTGCAGGAAGGCATTGTGGACAGATGGGATTTGCAGCACAGCAAGCATGTATGTAGGTGTTCAGTTTTCAGAGACCATAGCACAGGCTGCTGTGGAAAGGAGGGCAAAAAATAACATGCTTTTATAGATTTTAACTATGAGAACTGAAATTGGACTGTTATTAATTGATTATAAGTAATAAAAGCTTTCAGTGCCTTACTTTTTCAAAGTTTCTTATAGAGTTCTGCCTCTCTTCCTGTCACTGTGCATTTATGAGGGAAGGAAGGTATCTTTAGGAAACTAAATCCATAGCACCTTTCTGCTGTAGTCTACAACCATTAAAAACGAACCAGATTCCCAAGTTTTTTTAATGATTTTGGCACTGCAAATCCAATTAGTTAAATACACATTTGTAAAACTAAGCACAGTCACTCTGTGAACTGTGATAGTAATTATGAGATGAAAAGTCTCTGCATTTAAATAAAGACTGAGTTTCACCTTAACTGGCTGTAACAGGAAAAAAAGAAATCCAAAAAACAACTCCCAAACTTTTGTTAATGAAATACACAGTAATAGTTCGATAATGTATTTGAAATGTCCAGGGGTTCCTACCTCTCTAATATTCATACAAATCCTTTCTTTGGAAAATGCTGATATTTGCTGGAGTAATTCATTCCATGTCTCTGCTTGAATAAACAGCTCATATTTGTTCTTCATTTTGATATACATATAAAATGAAGGTTTTTTCTGTCTTGAGATGGGACTCATTGCACAGGAAAGGTAACAGATATAACAATGAAAAATAGTTTTTCTTGCTAATTATTTCTTTCTCGAGGAAGGCAGGCTTAACCTAAACACTGAAAATATCTTCTTTGCCATTAAGTAATATAAAGGTCCACATTTCACTCCTTCAGGTCTCCTGTGATGCATTTTAATATAAAAAATGGCCATATTCGAATTCTGAAAGCAGTATTCTTAAAAGATATTTTCCTTTTTTTTCCTCTCCTTTTATATTTTTTTAATTTAATCCTGAGAATGTGCATTAGTTGCAGAGGTTTTTATGAAGAAACTATAAGCATCAGTTATTTCAAACAGGTAGACTTCTGCCACCATATTCATTTGAAAGAGACAGTATAATCTAACTGTCATTTAAAACATACAGAATATAAACACCTCGTCTCTTTAGAAGGACAATGGTTATAAAACATTTACCATATACGGAAAAATATATTGATGCAAGACAAGGGAGACATCTTTAAATACCTGCATTTTAAGCTATCCACAGAAAAAAATTTAAAAACTTACTGGAAACCTGAAAGTACAAATGAAACACACAGTAGCAAACGGTGGTCCAGGTATTTGTTCACATTTAAGTCGGGACCACAAGCTCTTTACAGAAACGTTAATAACTCACCAGCCACTAGCTCACAGGGACATATTTTCATAAGTATTAGAGTCTTGAGAAGGAGTTTTTAGCAACATCTCAGAAGTTGCTTCTGACTTAAATTATGAGACGGTGAATTAATCTTTAAATATTATAGGTACACAAGGCTACAAAAAAAAATCTATGAAGTTTAAGGCTAAAATGGACATTGCATATGTATTCATTTTACCTGCATTAGAAGTTTATTTTTTCCCCCACTTTTCTCTATTCCTGGGCATTAATAATAACTCCTCCACAATCCCAGATGCACAGGACAAACTTGTTTTCAAGTATTTTTTCTCTAAAAAATATGGCCTAAATTAGAAAAAAATGGTAAGTGAAAGCATTTTAGAAGCTTCTCTTTTCAAAAAAAATAAACAACCCTGTCCCCGCCAAAAAAAGTCCAATTAAACAGACAAACAAAAAAAAAAAAAAAAAAAAAAAGCCACAGGTATCTTAGTTTGGCAGTTTACATTTTTTAAGCTCTCAAGAAAATTCAGTCAAGGAATCATATAAATCTGTATTTTGTGTTGATATAAAAAAAAATGAAAACTTCATCTAGCCTTGGCCATAGTCTTTTTTCTTTTGCCTTTTGGTCATGGGAAATTAGGATTTTCTAGTGTAATTCAGGGCAAGTCAGACAGCTGCTGTGTCTACCTAGTTCCATGAAACAACATGGTAGGATCCATTCTACCTTACTCTGACATGAAACATCTTCCCTCAACCTAATTTACATGTTTTCATTTCAATCACTATTGTATCTCTAATTCCTAAGCAACCAAGACATGTATTTGTTGTTTTTTCACCCCATCTGGCATCACAGCATCACAGAGAGCCACTCGCTCGCTCTGCCACCAGCAGGACTGGGGAAAGAATTGGATGGGGGAAAGCTGGAAAACTCATGGGTTGAGATAAAACTGTGTAGTAGGGAATCCAAAAGCCCCACATGCAGTAAAACCCAAATAATTCATTCACTGCTTCCCATGGACAGGCAGGTGTTTTACATCTTCAGGACAGCACAGCACCCTCAAGCCTCAAGGTAACCTGTAGACACAAACGTCATCATTAGAAATGTCCCCTCCTTCCTCCTTCTTTGCCCCTTCTTTTCAAATACTGAGCAGGATGTCACGTGGTCTGGAATATCCCTTTGGCCAGTTTGGGTAAGCTGTCCTGCCTCTGTCTCCTCCCATCCTTTCAGGCAGCCACAATTTCCTCACCAGCTTGGAAGTATGAAAAGCAGAAAAGGCCTTGGCTCTGTGTAAGCCCTGCTAAGCAATAACTAAAAATAAACATCACTAAAGACAAACTCTGTGTTCAGCACAAACCCAAAACTCACCCCCATATCCAACACTGTGGAGAAAGTTAACTTTACCCCACCAAAACCACCACAGCATGCTATGGGGTAGAATGGTTCCTGAAAGTCCTGACTATGAACAGGCAAGTTACGAGGTGAGGATAGTAAAGAGGTTTTATTGGTAGGAAAGAGGACTGGACATTAACACAAGTCATGAATACTTTAGCTGCAGAGATCATAATGGTTAGTCTAGCACCATGGATCAGCACCTTATTATTGACCCTGATAAGTCACAGCTATACTCAATAAAGATAAGTGTGATAAAAGGGGTGGGGTTGGCTGGTCAGGGGAGGACCTTGAGGAAGAGGCAGGATCCTGAAGAAGGAGATTCTGAAGGAACGATCCAGAAAGGCTGGGCAAAAGAGGAGTGAGAATCACTGCTATGAGGTCAGTCTGGGTCTGCACGGAGAGCCTCTTCCTGGAACCTGCAGTCACAGTCTAGCTGGGTAAAAGCCTGCATTCAGAGTCTGCAGACTAAACATGCAGTCAGAGTTTAGCAGGAAATAACCAGCAGTCAGAGGCTGCAAGGGAAAACTACAGTAGGAGCTTCCTGCAGCCAGAGTCTGTGAAGAGTTGGAGTCAGGATGGCTAAACTGTAAATAGGAATAAACCTGAGCCCTTTTCATGCTGTGATAAACAAGAAGTCTGTGTCTTGGCTCATTTCTACCCTCTGACAAGAGGCCTGCTGCAACATCCCCTCTCCCAGATTATGGCCATTTCCTCTTGTCCTCTCATGGTAGAGGAAACCTACTCTATAGAGTACTCTTACTTTGATACTCCAGGTAACAGACTAAAGTCTTGTATACTTGAGAGTACGGACCAGATATCAAAACCAATTAGACTTTGGGCCCATTTGCTCCTGATCACTCCTCCCAAGAAATATCAAAACCCAAAACTTCTTTTATTATAATATTTTTAAGGGTTTTTTAAATGTTGATATTACCTGAATGTCCAGGCTTTTGAAGGAAGAGTGTGGTTACCACTTTCTTTAATAAAATGTTTTTCTATGTTGTCAGCCATATCTAACTTAAGGTAAAGAGGGATACCTGCCTCATTTAGCTCCCATTTCCTCTTAGGGAGTTTCTGAAATTTGCATGATAAATGTCTGTGATCTGCACAAGATTCCTTCTCTTTTTGTAAAGAATGAATGTAAGTGTGTAGGGAGCAATATGAAAATCCAATAAGAGTACTAATTGATACAGAACAAGCTAAATTATTGATGACTTAAATTAATCAATGTCACCTAGAAACAGTTGACACAACCATTTAATTTGCTTGTACACCCCAACAGTTAACAGATAAGCATCCCTTTTTGTTTTGGATAGATTATTCTTGGTATACTTTCATTATGCTTTTGAGTATAGCTTACTCATTCTTGAACCTATGCATTCCCAGGAAAACTGCATTATATTCAAAGCAGAGAATGTAATTAAAATTTTAGTTTTGTTTTCTTTTATTTTCAAGAAACTCTCTGACACAATGAAACTAACAAAAAATAACTAACAAAAAATGGTCGTGACCCAAATGGCAATAGTGAAGGAGAGATAAACTGGATGGTATTTGTCTGTGAATTGAAAAATTAATTCAGTGAATACTGATTTTTTTGAGTCTGAACAAAATTAAATCCAGTAAAATAAATTTGCTAAGAAAAACTACACATCATAACTAAATTTTCTTTCTTGTTGCTGGAAAGGTTTAAAGAACTTCACAAGTGACAAAACTCAGAATTTCAACATAGTGAGTTCATTTAATTTTAAGGTATTGGTTGGATTTGTAGCTGCTAGCATTTGTGGAAGTAAAGCTACAACATCAGAGTCTTGGGTCGCAATATGTAACCAAAAAGGCATATTCTCTTTTCCATCTGTTGAAACTGTTTGGGGAGGTGTTTTCTTTATCTCTTCCATGACCCATTCCTCATAACTCCCGTGGGAGGGGGTGGGTGCCTTCTGTTAATGGGCCAGCTGTTAAGACCAGGTGGGGCAATGTTCCTTGTCTCTTCCAGGACCCATCCTCCCTCCGGGGATATCTGCTGTTAATGGGCCATTAAAGCTCACCACATGACTGAAAACATTACATAATCCCATTGTGAGATGCTCCACCCAGTGGGAGGAGCCAAGCATTTCTGCCTGGATAAAATCTGAGAGTCAGAAACACCAGGACAGCCTGTTTTTCCACTGGATTTCCCACAGAAGACTGGACCCTTCTCACCACCACTGGGCCCTTCTACAGGATCATCTCTACTCCAACAGAACTGCATCTTTTTCACCAGGAGGACTTATTTGGACTGCTTCCAACACCCTGATGAACAGGGTGTCAGGTTGTATTCTGACTCTGTCAGTGTTTCTAGGATTTTTTTATTTGTTTGTTTGCTTGGTTTTTTTACTACTACATTTGCATTTTTAATATTCCTAGTAAAGAACTGTTATTCCTATTCCCATATCTTTGCCTGAAAGCTCTTAATTGCAACATTTTAATAATTCAGAGGGAGGGGGTTTACATTCTCCATTCCAAGGGAAGCTCCAGCTTTCCCTGGTGGACACCTGTCTTTCTAAACCAAGACAATCAGGTCTCCATCCATGTTGTTTAGAAGTTAGTGAGCATTAGGGGAATTACCTAGAGAAGATTTGCAGTTTGACCTATTAGTGCTGAGATGAACTCTTTTCTTGATTTTGCTAGAAAAATGATATATCAATAAATAATTTTTCTCTCAGTTAAATTATTAGCTCTTTCCTACAGACAGTGACTTCTTAAGTTATCAGCCAAACTCCCAGGTAATTTAAGATGTTTGCAGCTCATGTGAATGATGTATGCTCTTTTCTGTGAGCTGAGAATCTGTTGCTATAGAGGAAAAAAGGATCCAAGATTTGTTAAAAATTATTTTAACCTCAGCTGCAACAATATTTTTGCTTGCAAATAAAAAAAAAAAAAGAAGCCTCAGAAGTGTATTAATAATCAAATATTATTGCTGTTGACAGCAGCCCTTAGCAAAATATCTTTTACTGGCATTATTGTAAAGCAATGCCTTGCTGTACAGGAAGAGACATGTAAATGTAGTGTCTGAGTTTTCAGGTGTTACAATGAAATTTTCAGGATAACGTGGTGAGAGAGAAGTCATGAGCCTCATTCATCATGGCAACAGTTTTTACTGTACTGTCCATGCACAGTGGTATAAATATGTTCTCATAACTTGCCGTGCAGTACAAAACAATATCTTCCTCTCATATTCAGCAGGAAGGATATCTCAGAGGGAGCTATGTCTCTGACAGCTCAGCAGTCCCAGTCAAAGGCTTTGCTTAGGCTATAAAGGTTTCAGCTTCTGCTGATAAGTCATGTCTTACATTGACTTGGAGAAGGGGTTCCTGAGGTCAGCTCACTTTCTTTAGATCACAGTCAAATCCTGCACAGAACATGGGGGTTGCACTTTGGGGCTATGTGAATCACAACCTTCTGCCCCAGGCCCTCTCTTACCCATCTTTTATGTGGTTTGTCACAAGAGGTGGTAGAACCAACTATGTCTCTGTGATATTAGTCCTGAAAATAAAGAAAAAATTCTTAGTGGGAAGAAAAAACTTTGTGCTTTATGGAACTTTGTTCTTCGTGCTGTAATGTCACATTCAAAGAATGTTATAATGTGGGGAAATAATGCATTGTGATGGATTTCATATGCAGAACTCTGAGTTGTACTAGGAGATAAGAAAGCACAGATTGAACCTCAAGTATTGAGCAAAGATCCACAGAAATTGTGTTGAAGAGGATATAGTTGAGATACAAGAGGCTCATAGAATAACACTTTTTAACTGAAGGTGACAACAGACATAGCAGTTTGTTCCTACAAAATGGTGCTAGAAGATGTGCTGAAGGCAGTGTATATGTGCTCAACAATTGTGGTGATGCTCTACCAATCACTGTTCCCAGAACCCACTGGACAAAGTCCCCTGGCAATCAGAGACAGCAGCCTGGATGGGGCTCTCAGGGGAGGATACAAGTCTCCAGCAAGGGGTTGTAGGCCTGTAGGCAGTGTGGGACCTCACTGTGGCCAGGGTGGGGGAGATGGTGCTGTTGTTCGTAGGGTGGCTGTGTGGGTGGAAGATGTTTGCTGCCACATGAAACTGCTGCAATGCTGAAGTAGAAGATGAGCTGGAAAATAGAGAGTCAGTGGTGAAGGCTGAGGGATTTCAACTTCTTTTTCCAGGAGGACCACTCCTGCTCTCCCTGTAGGTCTGCATCAACAGATCAGGTAGTCAGTGTTCTGACAGCAGTGGAGGGTATAGTGGCCATGACCAACCTAGCAAAAGTGCCATCAGAACTGAGCAGCAGAACCAGAAAGAAGGGGTGGTTTTTCAGAGGTGAAAACTACAATTAAGAATATGCAAAAGAAAACTAAAGAAATTAAGTTTAGCAACACAAAGGGCACAAAACTAAATCAATCATATCTTAATGGCTTTTTAGATGAGTCAGTTGAAGCTGTAGGGGTGAGATTCTATTTTCCAAAACAAGTCATCATAATCTTGCTTCATTTTTCATTTATTTACAATCTCAGGCAGAATTTGTGTATCAAATTTCAATCAGCATGAATTCAGGGAGATTGAATATTAAATGTCCTGCGCTGCTTTTTGTGTCTGGTTTTACCTCTGAAAATGTGTTTGGTTTCCTTGGAAGAATGATGTATACCCAACCAATGAAAATTCTGGGATATATAATGGTATCTTGCAATATTCTTCTTAATCTTGTAGAACAAAGCAAGTTTATGTGGCTTTTCAAGGAAAACACTGGAGGGCTAAGCAGAAACTCTGCTTTTTCACAACTTGTTTCTATTCTCTATCTCCTAGATCCCAGCATACCCACTCGTTCTCTAGACACACATCTCAAATGGTTTTCCTTCGGCAGAAAATCTGACTTTTCTAGGTAAAAAAACAGTTTTGAAAATTCGGAATCCTATTTCTCTGAACAAAGAGTTCTTTCATTTTAGAAGCTTCTTCTGCATTTTGGAAGTGAGTAAGCTTTGTGATTTAGACTAATTTGTATGCACATAAATATTTATATCTGTGTAAATATGTGTGTATAGATAAAAGCCTCCATCTTTCTCCTTTTTGCAAATTTTTCAAGCAAAAAGAAAAATTAAAAAGAATGTGAGTTGAGAAAATGAAATATTCTACATACTATAAAAATACTACCTTAAAATAATAGTATTCAAACAATAGTTAATCTCTGAAACAGTCTTAAGTAAAATCAGTGCAACTAGTACATAGCAAAGTCACGTTTCTCAGTAGAGAACTAAGATCTCAGAGTTAATGGGTACAGAAATGGGAACTGATGTAAGATGCTAAATCCATTAGCACCCGACAAACTGGCATAAGAATTTCACTAGATGCAGGAAGCCTTTACTGACTGCACCTAGGGAATGTCTGACTGCAAAAGGAAAAGAGCTTAGCTAAAAAGCTATAAAAAGCCTTATATTATCGTATTTTGCTCAATGCTAGACAACAAATTTGTGAAAAAGGAAGTATAATAAAGGAATGAAAAAAAATTAAGTCATCTCGTATTTGTGTCTCATGGGTTTAGACAGTCATTTGCCTGTTAGGTTTAGTATCCCAGCAATGTAATTTCTAATGTATGCCCATGCTACTAGAATAGAAACAACAGAGTTCCTCTGGCACAGCCAGTTGCAGGTTTAGAGGTACTTTCCAAACTGCCTCATGAATGGCTACCCAGGCTGGTAAATGAGACAGATTTGTTTGCTCATTAAAATGCAGAGCAGTTTTTTGCATGATGTCTGGTTTGGGGCCTCCTGAGATGAGTTTACTATTCCAACACTGCCAGTAGCTTTCTGTGTGTATAAAGGAAATGGTAGATAAGAGGTGTAAGTGAGAGAAGGCTCAGGGGTGACCTTATCACTCTCTACAACTACCAGAAAGGAGGTTGTAGCTAGGTGGGGGTTGGTCTGTTCTCCCAGGTAGAAAATGACAGAATAAGAAGAAATGGCCTTAAGCTGCACCAGGGGAGGTAAATGTAGGATGGCAGGAAAACTTTTTTCACTGAAAGAATGTTCTGGCACTGGAACAGGCTAGCCAGGGAAGTGGTGAAATCAACACACCTGAAAGTGTTCAAAAGGCATGTAGCTGTGGCACTTGGGGGTATGGTTTAGTGGTGAATACTGTGGCGTTAGGCTAGAATTTGGATTTGATGACCCTAAAAGGTCTTCTCCAATGTCAATGACTCTATGATTTGAAGCTGCAAATCCATCCAATGAATGGGATCTGTCAGGGTTACTAGGTGTGAAACCTTGTGATTTGTATTTTATGTTGCCTCGTGGTGATCAGATAGTAGGAAACAATAGTAATAGGAAATTGATAATATGTACAAAATTATTCTTGTTTGTCTCTGCTATCTGAACATAGACAGTTCCAGAGGAAATACATGGTGCTTATTTTATGAATTTTAATGTTCACGTTCAATGACAGTGTTATTACAGAATGTACAGTCCTCAGCTCCATTTTGCAGACTCCTTTTAGTACAGGGGTAGTGTTAAACCTTGGTTGCATTAACTCCTGAAAATTATCAAAGTAGGAGGGGAAAATGTGAGTAATGCAGAAACTGGAGGCAGAACTCAATGGCTTATCAAAAGTACTAGGCATGGGAAATTGTGTAAAAAGACAGCTCTGCCACGGTGATGAGCTTCTCAACTTGCTCATTTCTCAGCTAGTTCATCTACAGGAGGAATATGATGGTAATGGAGCTGAAGGACCTCTTATATTTAAAGAATCTCATGTTGAGCAGATCTTAAGGTGTCTACACTGTACTGTCATGCAGTGCATACTTTTCCATTGCTAGTCTGTAGCCATATTAGGGATGAAATAAAATTCTTTCACCCACAGAGAACTTAGAGAGAGAGATTATAATCTACTAAATCTACTCATCTCTTTAATCTAGTCTAAGAAACGTAATTGTCTGTTTTCCTTCCACAACTTCCTTAGACAAGGATTTATATACAGAGGTAGTCCTACAATTAGGAATAATATTTAAAGGCATGATAAAAGTATTTTCAGGTTAAAAGTTTTGTTCAGTTTTATTAAGAAATGCCAAGAAATGTCTTTTAAAGTCCTGGAACACAGAGGAATTTTTTTGAACAAATTCAGAAAACCCTGAATGAATAATTCAATGCACAAAACAAAGGAAAAATGTTCTGCTTTTCTTTGTGCTGCTTTTGTGTGCTTACTGATCCTACAGAAGAGAAGCAACTATCACAGAGAAAGCAGAAGAGAGTACGTGTATGCTGTGTGTGTGTTTTGTGTACATTTTTATTGGTGGTATGCTGTCGATACTGCAGCATTTGTCCCTTAGTCGTTTAAGAAACACTGCATCTAAAGAGGGAAACGATAAGAGCTCACGTCAAAAAATAACGGCAGACTGTGTATACTACAGAATGCCAGGAATTTCTGGAAATTTTTTAAGTTTTGTGAGATGAGCATTTGAGTTACTGTTTGGTGACTTCTAGCTAGATGCCAGGCACCCGCCAAGATATTTTCTCACTTCCCCTGCCCAAAAGCACAGGTAGGAGAAAATGTGTCAAAAAGGTTGTGTATCAAGGTAAGAACAAGAAGATCACTCAGCAGTTACTGTCATGGGCAAAATAGGCTTGACTTGGGGAAACATTTAGTGTCTTGCAAATTAAAGCCAGGATCTTTAATTCTAGTTCTAAGTTCTTTGCCACGTTGCCATATGCAGGGACACCTTCCACAAGACAGGGCTGCTTAAATCTCCATCCAACCATCCCTAACTGCATCCAGGGGTGGGACATCCACAGCTTCTCTGGGCAAACTGTTTTAATAGTGGGTTTTATTCAGGGCCAAGCCTAGTACAACATTTGGAGGTCAAGACCTTTCAACGAATTTTTGAGTGAGGAAGGGCATTAGAGTAAATACTAGTAAAACCTAGATTTAGCACTTTGAGACTTTACTGTCTTCAAAGGGTGCCTTTGCTAATAAAGGATGATTCCCACTGAGGAGAAGTGGAAGATTGTGGTAATCTCAATGAGGAGTACAGCCAGTGGCAATTTATTAAGTGAATGAGTGAAAAATCAGAAGAAAACAAAAAAAGAAAATAAAAGGAAGGATATTCTTCTTAAGAATCCCTTAAATATATGATGACATCTTTTCAAAATGGAAAGCTTTTGTGATAATAATACTCTCCTTTTATCTGTATAATTCTATATGATAAGTTAGGTTGATTTTTTTTTCTCACTATAAAGGCTCCTGTTTTTTAATTAAATTGAAATTTTTATAAAGATTGAAAAATGCAAAAATTAGGTGAACACTGAAAAATATAAATAAAAAGTGCTCTGTCCCTGAATTTCACACTTTCAACAGAACTGTAGAAAGTTTTCATGTGAAATCAGTAATCACAATAAATATAACATGATGTTTCAACATCTGTGTTTAATGCAAAAGTCACTAGGTGAGCTTTTTACTGACACTCTTGAAGAAGTAATGTAGAATCTCCCCTTAGGTACTTTTTATGCTTTCTCTTCTCCTCCAGCAAAATCCATCTCTCTATGTATCTCCTTAACTCTGAACTCCCCTCTTTTTTTCAAAGTGAATCACCAAAGCAGTTTCTCATACTCAGAAAAATATGTTTGACATCCTGTGAGTCAAATCACTCAAAACAGAAAAGACCCCTCTCATGGACGACTAATATGGAAGTAGTCATCCTGGTCCAGTATTTGCAGATGATAGTTCAGGTAATGGGAAAAAGTACAAATTCAAGCATTGCCATTGCCTCTTTAATTGGTCCCTTTGGAACTGAAAGAAGCAGTTGTTGTAGGAGTGTTGCATAATGAAAAAAGCTGTCATTTTCCATCTAACCTACTTCAGGTTTTTAGTGTGTGGGGAGGAAATTTTTGATGGAGAAGGTTTGATTTTTTTAAAATTATAATTATTTTCTTTCTGAAAATTTTATAGACTTTCTCATGCTCTTGTGTATTTGTCTATCATAGCAAAGTAGTACCAAGAAGTTATATAAAGCACTAGGTATGGTGCAATTGCATGTTGTCTTAGGAAGTAATGCTCTCATTCAGAGTATATTTGGACTAGAGTATGTAAGATTTTCTTTATTGATATTCTCTGAGAAAAGATTATATATGTTTTGTGAGAGTGACTCTGTGAATGAAGTTTGCAGCATGCTAGGGCAGTCTCAGAATTTATGATACCTCAGAAGACGTCCTCTCAATTTCCAGCAGCCTCTGAGACAGTGTAGACAAGAAACATTTCTTGTATTTTCAGAACTAATTTGACTTGTTCTGCTGGCTAGAGATCACTCTAGTGTCTTCATTCTCCTCATCTCTCACAGGTGCAGCATAGGGAACCAAAAGGACAAATTCGTGATCTACATGTGTATGTAGGGCCACAATCTCAGTGGGATCACGGAAATATAGTGCGTCAACTCATACAAATGTAGTGCTGCTGTGGGTGGATACAGTCTCTTCAGTGTGGGCAGGACAGGAATACTGAGGAGGAAGAATTCCAGTTGATGTGACAGCAGCTGGTAGAGCTCTCTGCCTAGGGGTGGATAATGAGACAACTGATGGTTTATGCATCAAGATAAGGAGGCAGACAAACAACATGATGATGTAGTGGAGTCTGCAATGGACTGCCTCCCCACAAAGGAAGAGCAAATGATGCCACCTTCAGACAACTGGAAGAAACACCACATTCACAGTTACAGGGAACTTGAACTATGCTAATGTCTGCTGGAGGGACAAGAAAGCAAGACACAGTAAACTGGGAAATTTCTGGAGTGAATGAAGGAAAACTTCCTGACTTTCTGCTGGAGATGCCCATGCTGACAACAAGAGTTCCCTGTGGGGAGGTAGAGGGCCTAGGGATATCCATGGAGCTGCCCTCCTGCCCCTTTGAAACTGGAGATGTCCTTTTGTCCCAAATGTCTTCAGTCCTCTTCACTGCACTGGTGCACAGTGACATCTGTGGGCCAGTGCAAGAATATTGCTATGTGGTCTAATAGGCTGGGCTGCATCTCCTGGACTATGGCCTCCTTGTTGAGTCCTAGAAGGCACAGACTGGTCATGAACAGGGTAATTGCTGTAGCTATTAGCCACCATGGTATCCCTTAGATCTCCTGCAACTGTTATTGTAGCCGGGGTATCATGAGCTCAAGGGTTTCTGGATAGCCTTGGAAAATGCTTGCCCAGAATGTCTCATAGGAGGCCACCCACATCAGCCCTAGGTACTGTCTCTGCTGCCTTGAGGAATGGTGTCCTTTGGGAAAAAGATGGTGAGTGTCTGGGTGTTCAGAGCTATTTCTATATAGCTGCTGGCATCCAATGGATCTAAAAGTCATCTTCCACCCACATCAGGAATGATGCACTGGAGAAGGCCCACACTGTGTGGGACAGTTTTCCTGCTGTGCACTGTATCAGGCATCCAAAGCAGACCTGGTGTAGACACAGGATCATGAAGGTCAGACTGAGCTTTGCAGGAGATGGAATATGTCCATCCTGATGCTGTGGCCGTGGTCTCAATGCATTGCAGAAGGCTGGAGAAAGCTCAGGGCAGCAGCTGCTTTCCCATGGCAACCAGGGAAGCACAGCCAACAGTTTCAGAGACAGGCATGGAGAACTGCTGCCAAGAGCCACCAACACACCATTCAGCACCAGCCAGAGCCTTGCTTGACTCTCTAGGCAGGAGTCCAGGTCTTAGTCAGGCTGGGACAAGCTCTGACAGCTCCTGGGCATGCGTAGTGAGAGTCTGTGTCTGCCAAAGTAATAACAGTGGGTTTGGGGAGACGGTGGAGGCCAGCTGCTTTTCTTGTCAGAACTCCTTCTGGTCTGGAAGATCCTGGGCAGCAACTGGTGTCAGTGTCTTCCTGAGACAGGAGAAAAGATGTCTCACTGCCCAATTCCTCCACTGGTGGTTGTTAGTAGGCAGACAGGTGGGAATAAATGAAGACTGAGACTTGGGTGTTTGTTTATAAAGAGGCAGGGAAATTATTTCATCCAATTTAAATTGTTCTTGTCCATTTGATTGGAGTGGACATCTCTCCTCATTTCATACACACCTAGTGGATCAGAACCTAACATCAATTTGGTTTGTTTTTGTTTTCGATTTTCTTTGGGTTTTTTGTTTTGTTTGTTTTTTTGTGGTTTTGTCTATTTGTTTTTGTTTTCTTTTTGGATTTTATTTTTTGTTTTGTTGAAAATAATTTTTCTTAGTTAAAGAAAATAGTTATATCACAAGCCTGATGTCTACCCAGACTGTATTTTGCATAACTGTGAAGGAAGAAAAAAGAACTAGGCATGGTAACAACGTAAGGAAATCTATTGTTTTAAGAATAATGAGATGGGAAAGAGCTTGTGAGATTCTGAGGTAACCATTGTTTCTTTTCATGAATTCAGACAAGTATATTTGTCTTTGTAAACCATCATTTCTTCAACAAAATTTGCACTACAGATAATTATACTCTTTATAAAAAGATTTTGTATCTATGCTCAAAGTTTGGAGGATGATGAATTTTTGAAGGTCTTACTATTGACATTTGAATAGGCAAATTTACATAATGTGATATTGTGCTTTGTTATAAATCTGTAGAAATATTTCAGTAAGGGTATTTCTGTGTGACTACTTTTTCCATCAACAGCAAAATTCCCACTCTCCCTTGTGTCCCTTGAAAAGGAAATTTGCCATAATCTCAGGTAGGGTATAGGCTTGCCTGTCTGGGCTTGTCTGTTACTACCCTTGTTCACATTGGTCACATTAGTCAGAAAACCAAACAGCTGAACTGACATGGCACTTTACTCTAGGTAATTCTAGTTTAAAGCTTTTAGAGCTATATGGCTTTCAGACCAAAAATTGGCTGCTTTAGATTCTACATGCTTCAGCTCACTCAAAGTCATGCACATGGTATTGAAGACCTGGGCTGATTAAGATTACTTAAAAATATCCCAACAGTGGCTTAATTTTGTTAGCTTGCAAACTCAATGTTATATTATAGTAGGAATGAGCAATTTTACCCAAATACCAGCAGAATATCTGACATAAAGCTGAAAATGAAACCCAGAATTCTTACTTCCCAAAACATGGCTAAGGCCACAAACCTGTGGGGTTTTTTTGTATTTCTAATTACAAGTTTTGTGACTTCTTCCATGTTCATGATTTGAGACTCTGAATTTCCTCACCATTATTGAAATGAAACTGATTAGGACAGTGGGTTCTAATTTTCTGAGTTACTATTTTCTTTTTCTTCCAAGGTTTTAAGAGATTCTTCCATAGGGGCTATGACATGCAGGCAGGTAGGGACAGCTACTTATGAGCATGCTCAACTTGCATTTGTTTAAATAAGGCACTGTCAAAGCCTGATCCTAATTTGTTGTTGACATAAAACACTGAAGTGATTCTGAAGTGAGCTCCTGACTTTCTGTGCTAGACATGACCAAAGACACTTGATACATATGTGCAGTGCTTTCACTTGTCATCATAATTGTCCAACACTGTTGGCATAGGTGGACAAGCCATATATAGGCTGGAGCAGCAGTGGAAATTGTGGCCTGGTGATTGATGTAACCAATGTCCTTGCTTTTTACACTCAGATTTAAGTTGCTATTCTTGTTCCTAAGTCTTCTTACTGCTATTTTGCCTCTGTGTTTTTCCATTTTCTATCTTGCATGGGTCTATTCTATGCACATTCTCATCGTTCCTCCACACAATACAAAAATTTCCTCAGAAATCTGAGCTGTGTTTGTCTCTGGGCTGTATCGAACTTAGGCTTCAGGTTTTAGCAAGGGGTACTTCAAGGAAGATTGGGGGACAAAGCAAGAAACCAGGACATGAAAGAAAAAGGGAGCAGGATATCTGAGTTAATAAACTGGCTAGCTTAGAAAAGTGGAAGCTGTTGATTATGATCTACTTATTTGATACATTCTTCATATCTGGAAAACAAAATGAGAGCAGAGCAAGATGAAAAATTGCAAATGGATTTTGTAGGAAGATAGCTGACCCCGATAGCATTGTCTTTATTGAAAATTCACTCTCCTTGCTAAGATGGTTACAGAATTTCCCAGAGCGCTCAGCTGAAATCACTGTTATACATCAGTGAAATCTGATGGCTGAAACTCTACTTCAGAAAAAGGAAGGACTAAATCAGAGAGTCTATTAAGAGTAAACTTTTATCTTAAAGCAACGTTTACAATTATTTTCATCCTAGGATACGTGTGTATCATATCCCATTGGCAAATATAACTTTTGGTTGCTTCTAATACCTCTGGGCTAAAAAAATTTTTTTTAAATTATAACTCTAGCAAGAACTACTAGTGCAGCCATTTGTTGCTCTCTCAGCAAAGCCAAGATATGGAGGAATATGTTAGAAACTAAGTGTTTCTCTTAAGCAGTGGCTATAGCAGTAGAAAACTGTAATTTGCTCTCTCTTCTGAAAGAATGCAAGATCATTACACAAAAATATAGGAAAAGACAGAGTTGTACAGATTTCAGTCTTGCAATAGCATGCCTGGATGACTCCTTCCTGTTTCAGGATTACTGCTGGTATAAGTTTGCAGCGTCAGCTGGCTTGCAGATAATAGAAAAGGGAAGAAATTGGACTTTTACACTGCTGCTTGCTCTACTTTGCCTGTTGCAGGGATAAAAAGAAGAGATAAACCCTTCAACAGTTACAGAACTTTTCTGCTATGCAGCACACAGTAAGAACTGTAAGCCCTAGGAGTTTAGAGGTTCAGGAGTAGTTTTAAGTCTTGGTAAAATGAGAGCAAAAGTGGAGCCAGAAAGAGCCAGGTAACCCCTAGTGCTGAGCTGTTACACGTGAGGGCATCTGCTCCAGGCACAATGGGGGCTTTGCAACTGGATTTGTATCAATCATTATAAGGACTGTAACTTCCCACTACATTCACTTAGCCTTTTTAGTGATCCTAGCTGAAAAAGGCACACAATTACATTGATATGCCTATGATGCAATAGTTAAATGAAATTGTGATTTCTTTTCTTACTATAAAATCCTTTTTCAGAAAAAAACCCCACAGAAAGTCAGAATAAACCACATTTTAAAAAAGGCTAATAAATGAGCTTTTCTTTTTCTATCTTGTTTTGAAAAATAGAGTAAGACATAGGATGCTAAACAAGAAAGTGTTTGGGGTTTTTTCCTTTAAAAAGTTATATCCCTTTCAAGATGTCACTTTTTTGTATTAAAGAAATTTAAAGCACAAAATCTTGGTAACCCATAATTTTTGTAAAAGTGTTTTTAACTGATCTGAAATGGTTCACTCAAAGTTAAAATCTCGTTTTCAACTGCAATAATTTTTTTGCCCTCTACACCTGAATTTGTCAAAAATTGAAAAATGTGTCTATTTTTAACCTTAAAATTATTTTTTTAAAAAATAATTTATTGTACTTGTTTCATTATTTCATTTTGCCTACTAATATAAGAGTCAAAAAGTTGTTTCTTCTCCCTTTTTAAAATTTTTTTCACAGAGCTGAATCTCTTTGGGGTATAAAAAAAAACCAATAATGAAACCACACTCAAGCTGTATAATGCATTAGTAACTAAATGCTGTGCATTTTTCAAAATACTTTATCATATATTGATAAATCTAGTTGGTAGATGAGTGGATGGCAGGTCTATGTGGATAGAGCCTTAACCTTTATCCTTTTCATTGATTTCCCTCATGACATTGAGCAGATATTAATTGTACTATTGGTTCTTTATCTCTGACATGGGCACTGAGAATGATGTCTATAATAATGTCACGGACCTGAAATGAAAATGTGAAACTAGGGGAAAGGTTATGTAGAGAAAAAGCACCGAGCCAAAACAAGCTTGTTTTGTTCAATCAACTGCCCTTGATCTCAGTGTAATTGCTGAGGACTAAATTTCAAATGCAAGGAATTATGTGTGCATTAAGTAGATACTTGCATTGATCTTGCCAACCACTGTAATGTTCTCAAGCAGAGATGAAAAAATCTCTTTTAAGCTCATCTCCTGTAGCTGTTTCCAAAGAGTTTAATATAGGCTTATCTTTCATAAGAATGTGTTTCTGTCAGCCTTCAAATTTCCTTATCTTAACCAACTTGTAACATATCATATTAAATCCATATCATATTAACAAGAAAACTCTTTTTATCATTTATTACATAATTTTTTTATTGGAATGGAGGTATGTGGTATGTTTAAAGAACAACTTGTCACACAAATACCTATTACAATCACATTCTGGAGAACTTGTCTTTCAAAATAAAGTGTTGCTGCAATTTTAAAAATGAAGAATGATATGTGACATTGTTGATTTGATAGAATTTTTTCTCCCTTCCATTCCCTCTTCCAAACAACTATCATGGAACTCAGCACCTGAGCAGCATTCTGTTCACGTTACTGTTTCACAAAACCCAAGTAGCTCCTTGGGTGAGCATTTCTGGCCTGTAATTTGTGTGATAAAATCAGGTATTTTGTAGATCAATGTTCTATGGCCTGCAAACAGCAGAGTTGTTTTTCTCTCTGTGTCACAACCCATTTAATTTTCTTTCAAGATTTCACTTGTGTACCTCCCTTGTATAAATAAAAAATCAGTAATTCCTTATATGGAGTTAGTATTTATATTTTGCTATAACAAACACACATCTGGAAGAATAGACAATCTATTCTTATACTTAAAAACTATCAGCTACCTTCATTTCATACCTGTCACCTATCTTTTTATTCTTCTCTAAATGACCTATTTGTTACATGGTTCTATGATATTCTTCAAGATATTAACATTTGTAGTGTAAAGTAATTAGGTTTTTTAGTAGTATTCTTTATTAAAAGGAACATAACACGACTGCTGTAGTCACATAGTTACTTGCTTTGAAGCTTCAGCAGTTGAAAGGGAGAAGAAGGTACATTTATTGACTATGAAGATATCTCTTGGAGGAGAAAAACTGTGTATGCCTTTTTTTTCAAGCTAAATGGGACACTGGCTAGCATGGAAAACTGATGAATCTGGAGGAGGTGTGACAATTCCATACTAAGTGCTATAAGTAAAAAAAATTAATCTGATTTTTAACTGCAAAATACTCTGAAATGTTCACTATTTGAAAGGTTTTTATATTACTACAAAGAAAATGAAAACACTTGGACTTAATGTTGAAGCAGTTTTTGCACTCTGGCCAATGATAGATCAGTTTAAAAAGTCCAAAAACAATGAAAAAATACTCTCTGTAGCTATATTAAATATATATGTTCTGAATGTTTTGAATTTAAAATAAATGCTTATTTTAATTGGAAATATTTAGGGAAAAGCATAAGAGAAAAATGGGCTGCACAGTCTTGGACAAGTTATCTGACACCAAGCTGAGGGGTGTCTGATGCACTTGAAGGATGAAATGCCATCCAGAGGAACCTGGACAAGTACAAGTACAAGTACAAGTACTGGGTCCATGGAAATATATGAGGTTTAACAAGATCAAGGGCAAGATGCTGCACCTTGGTTGGGAGTACTGATGCAGGCTGGGTTTGAACAGACTGAGAGCAGCCCTGTGAGAAGGACTTGTGGATGCTGCTGGATCAGAGGCTAGACATGACTTGGCAATGTACCCCCACATGGCTACAAACTCCTTTCAGGTAGTTGCAGAGAA
Organism: Cettia cetti; assembly: GCA_013401135.1. NCBI lineage: Eukaryota > Metazoa > Chordata > Aves > Passeriformes > Sylviidae > Cettia > Cettia cetti. The sequence goes on from VZUI01008384.1 coordinate 40,180, forward strand.
GTGATATGGTTGTTCCTGAGCCTTCTTTTCTCCAGGCTAGACAATCACAGCTGACTCAGCTGCTTTTCATAAGATGTCTGTTCCAGACCCCTCACCTGCTCCTTTGCTGTTCTCTGGACATGCTCCATCCCCTCAATGTCCTTCCTGTAGTGAATAGCTCAGAACTGGACACAGCACTTTAGGTATGGCCTCACCAGAGCTGAAGATAGAAGGACAATCACTCCCCTGGTCCTGCTGTCCTCACTACTCTTGATCCAGGCCAGGATGCCGTTGCCTTCTTGGCCACCAGGGAACACTACTGGCTCGTGTTCAGTGGCTGTTGACAAACAACCCCAAATCCTTTCCAGGCAGTCTGCCCGGGCCTGTAGCACTGCATGGGGCCAGTTTGTAACCCAGCAAAGAGTGCACCTCTCCAAGCCTTGGGCTGCCAGCTTTTCCAGGAGAATGGTGTGAGAGACAGTGTCAAAGGCTTTGCTGAAGTCAGGTCCCCTGTTCATAAAAGGAGATCAGGTAGGTCAGGCGTGACCAGCCTTTCCTAAACCTGTATTAGCTGTTGATGACTATATTCCCTCTCACTTTAAATGAAGAATAGAGGGTTTACCTGGGTCTTCTTTTGATATTAATGTATTTATAAAACCAGTATTTATTGTCCTTTATAGAAGTGGCCAGATTGAGTTCTAACTGAGCTTTTACCTTCCCAGTTTTCTTTTTACATGATCAAGGTTGAGGGATGATTCTGCCCTTCTACTCTTGTGAGACCCCATCTGGAGTGCTGTGTGCAGCTCTGGGATCCCCAGCATGGAAAGGACACAAACACCTGGATTGAGTCCAGAGGAGGACCACCAAGATGATTAGAGAATGGAGCACCTCTTCTATGAGGAAAGGCTGAGGAAATTTGGTTTGTTCAGTCTGGAAAAGAGAGGGCTTGCAGGTCACTTAATTGTGACCTCCTAGTACCTGAAGCGAGCTTGAAAGAAAAATGGGGAGAGGCTATTGACAAGGGGATATAGTGACAAGACACAGGGGAATTGTTTCAAACTAAAGGAGGTTGCAAAGGAGGGCCACAGTGAGGCACTGGAAGAGGTTGTCTAGAGAAGCTGTAGATGCCCAATTCCTACAAGTGTTCAGAGCCAGGTTGAATGGGCCTTTGCACAATCTGGTCCAGTGAAAGATGCCCCCAGCTTGGCTGGGGAGTCTGGACTAGGTAATCTTAAGGTTCCTTTCACCCTAACCCATTCTGAAATTCAATGATTCTATGATATTGGAATTCTAAACTTCTAATTTTTTTAAAAAAATTCTTGACTGATTGCAGATGGTTGCAGTGGTTGAGAAGGAATGTGTGTCACTAAAATTAATAATACATGAAAACATATATATATAATGCTGGATTAAAAGAGTTTTTGAGGATCACATGAGAAATAGGGCAAGGAAATCTCATAATATTTAGCCTGGGCATATCTCCCTCTGTCTCAGAAAATGAACTTGACTAAGCTTGTTAATGCAACTGTGCTCCGAACTCTTAAATGACTGCACTTCCTTTTCTGGCTAAATACAAATCAAGAAAATTAGTTTAAAAAATTCACAAAAACACTACTTGACCTGTAAATTTAAGCTGAAACCTCCCACATATGTAGCTCTGAAAAAGCTACCCTGCTCTAACAAACAAAAAATGTACATCTAGCCCAAAAATACTACAAACTCTAACATACACCTAGATGCAAGATAGTTTATGATAACTCCTTAATCTCATTTCTGAGGGACTGTGGAAAAACTTATGCATTGGAGGCTGTATGTTTCATCTGCTGCATCAGTAATTTCTCTGACTGTTTTTATATAAAAGTCAATAAAGCAACCTAATCCAAAATGTGCTACCATGACATAAAACATCTTTTGTTGGTACTGCTGCTTTCTCTGCTTTCTTTTTTATTAAATAATTGGCTTAATTATTTTAATCTGCTCTTGAATGGTATAGGATAGAAAATATGTTGCAAGTTGCAAATAAAGTGTCTCTTACTAGCAATATATGTAAATGTCTATGTATTTCTAAGGCATACTTAGATTTGTAGTTCATTTGTGCTTAGACTTTTCATTTTCATGATGGATAGCCTTGTGTCTGCTTTTTTTTTTTTTTTACCCTGTGTTTTGTTTCTTAATTTATTATTTAAATTTTTATTTTCAAGAATAAAATTTGAAACAATTCTTTTACCTCAATTGTTTGAAATTAATTTATGAGTATTAGTAACATAAAGTTCCTAAAGCAGATCATCTTTGAACTTCTTACTGTTGGGTGGGAAAAAAAAGACTAATTTAAAAGAAAACTATTAGAGGAAGATTGTGAATATGTTCATCATTGGCAATGAAGCAGACTTCAAAAGAATACAGGGAAATTGCTCTAAAAGAAAAGCATGCCAACAGTACGCTTGAGAAGTAGAAAGCTGGAAAGATATACATGCATTGATTCAGATTCTATATTCCTTATGCTCTAAATAAGCCAATGTTATCTATTTTAATTTGATTTAAGTGCTAAGGAAAGAGCTGGTCAAATATTTTTGTGAAGTGTTTCTTGGGAAATCACTAGGCTGGACAGAAGCAGGCATGATCTGAGAGTATGGCAGGTTAGTGCTTCTCATGTGGCTGTAAGGAAGACAGGGAAAGAGTTTGGCCAACAGTAACATTTGAAGATAAAGATTTCCAATTTGACTCAAAGCTGAATTTATAGAAAAAGCAGTGTTTTCACCCATGCTATAATGAGACTGGCATAGCAGAGTTTATTTTGTGCCTCAGGGATCAGGTTGCAACAGGCTTTGGAGAGGCCAGACAGCTGATTTAAACTAATGCTGTCTTCACAGATGTGCCTGACTTTGACTGACATGAGGGATTTCAAACACATTTTCCATCAGGCCTTTTCTCATTGCTAATGCTCCCACAGTAGAATGATAGTTCTTGAAACACTGTTTTCTCCCCATGAAAGTACAGCAGGAACTTTTCACCCTTAGAGAAGGGTCTGCTCTTGTGGCTGCTTGTCTATGCCTGACTGCAACTGGGTCACTTTTCAACGGAGGGAGAAACACCACCTTCTTTGCAAGAGTGAAATGGTGGGAAGGAGAGTTGTACAGTGACATTACTTGCTGCAGCAGCAATTAATGAACTCCATGACAGAATTCACTCAGCCAGGTCTTCCAGGAATTTTTTGCGTCTGTATTATTCCTTGCTAGTATCTGTATTGTCTGCCTTTTTTTGTCATGTGTTTGTTTATAAGAAGTACATTCTTGTCACTACTGTATCCATTGTTTTTAATTTAGTCCAATTAAGTAGCTGTCATCTCATGCTGGTTTTGGGGTTTCCAAAACAGAAAAATGCATTAGCAGTATGTGTTATGATCCGATCCGATCATTATTATTAGAGATGCCTAAGGTGCCAAAGTCAATAGTATGGATTTTATTTAACAGCAAATGTGTGAGACAGAGATTGACAAAAACAGAAAAAAAAACCCAAAAAACCCCAAAAAAACCCAAACAAAAAAAAGCTGGGGAGAGAGAAAGAAAGTGTGAGGGAGAGACAGATTAAGTAGAGATACAGCCACCCTCTCTGTGAATCGGTCAGTATCCCTTTGCTCCTCTTTGGTCTGAGCTTCTCAGGGGTGGGAGTCATCCAAAACACTAAGTTCAATGGATTAATATATTCAGTGAATGTGACCTCCTCAGGGGTGAGGAATTTCACAGCTGGGCCAGTGTGTGTAAGGGATGACAACTGGAATAATGAAAAGTGCTATCCAGTCCCCACAGGATCTGCTTGTAGCCTCTGGTAGTGGTGTTCACCCCTCTTGTCTTAAGCAGATCAGAAGTTTTGCAATCATACCCCCAAGAATCTCTGCTACCCCATTTTGGCTGGGGGCAATGTGGACAAACCCGGCCTCAGAGATGAGTCTCTGGGCTATGGCCTCTCCTGGCTGAACCAGGACAGAGCTGATTTTTCACATAGCTGCTGGGTTTGCTTTCTTTGTGGATACATTCTCCTCCTCCAGCCTTGTTTATTGCTCCTTAGACCCGAGATTATTGGACAATAGTGGCTTAACTCACAGTCCAAATTTCCATCCACAGGCATCTTCAGGAGAGGAGGACAGCTTCAGTGGTCACAGGTGTGCAGGTTCTTCTTTGCACTGTTTGCTACAGTGAGCAAAGTCCTTTGGTGATTTTAACAATGTTTGAGCCCACAAACTTTCCGTCTTTCACAATATGACAGTAATGCTGCTCCCCCTTATAGCTAAGCTGTTCATCATCTGTAACATTTCTCCTATAGTACTACTGCCTCCCATATAATGCAGGCCCCCAAGGCACAAAACAAAATGCTGGATGTACTCTCACTGCTGTAACCAGACCAAGCATTTCATTTTCTTTACAGGATTCAAAAACATCCATTGGATTGCTTTCAAGCTGGAAAAGTTTCTTCACTAGTGGTATCCTTTCACAAGTAGTTGTCATATACCCTTTAAATTCACATCAACACATGGAGGTCTTTTAGTTTTTAGCTATTATCATACATTTAGAGCTCTTAAGTGCCCCTACTAAAACACTATTTATGTTCAGCGACATCAAGACTCTTGATGTTATGCTCTACTGCAAGGCACTTGTTTGCCTAGATAATTTGCTTTGACAAATCTGTGATACATAGAAAGCAATTCCCTGACAAGGTAAAGCCTTTTTATTATTCTTAGGTTTGCTTTTTATTATTCTTAGATTTGCATACACAAAAAAGTCAGCATTTGCAGCTAATCTTAACTATTTGTCAAATATGGTTGACATTGCATATTAAACTTATTAACAGCACATGACATATGCTTCAGGGAAGAATTTATTTTTTTCCTGTGGTATTTGTTTTCCAGATGTTCCTGTTTTGTTCTTTCTGCTTTTTCCTGGTAGATAAGAGAAGAACTACCAAGGCATCAGAGGAAAACACCAACAGTAACTGTAGGGAGGAAAATGAGCATTTTCATAGCTTTACCTTATATCACAGAGAATTTTTTTTCATTTCTGCTTGCCATGAATTTTCCAAAGGTTCCCATGGATGCAGCACACAGTAATATGCCTGAAACCACCTTTACTATCATGGTTCTAGAACCAGTTTCATTATTCTTTTTGCAAAATAGCATATTATAATGGTCAGCATGGGTAACAGTTCTAATTAAACCTTAGAGATGCAATTTTACTGGTGATTTTACTCACCAGTGTTTATTTCACTCCTCTCATGGTGAGAGGAGACACAACAAAAGTATTGGGATGAAAGTAATTCCTGGATATGAAAACTTATTTGATATTTCTCATCTACAAATTTGTTTTGATTTAAATCATGGTACTTTTTTTCAGCTTTTTGACCAATAGCCATGGATACTGGTCTTGGAAAATCATATAATTAAACACAATACAAAGAATAATATTTATGCACGTCTTACAGCCTCCATCACAGCTAAGGGATAAAATGACTAACAGCAACCAGCTGTCCATAAGCAAAATTTTAAAACTAACTAACTCCTCAATGGAATATCATTGTGATTCAGACTCTAAACAAAACAGCTTATTATGGAGACATTTATCATTTGTGTGTCATGGGCTTTGTTTATTTTGCAAGACAAGCAAAGAGAGTACACACCCCATGTTAAACCAAAATTTATCTTTGCCAGTGCTGGGAGGAGATATGAGAATGAGTTGAGACATTTGTGTGTAACTATAGATTTGTACATTGTGCTTGACTGGATTAGATAGCATTCTTTTTTCTAGCTTTGAGTTGTAAAATTTCCAAAAATTATATAAACAAGTATGACAGTTACCTAAGTGTATAATACTGTGCTGCTTCAGGCCAGTAAATAACTGATACAAGATTTTGAAGCTGTATCTTCTTCTTGCTGTCCCTTCTTAGACACAATTTTTGCTATACATATATTATTTTTAAAAATCTAAAAGTATTTATTGAGATTTCTCAATCTTACATTATAAATAACTTTAGATTTTAGTAAATTCTTTAGATATCTCTATTGAGTTATGTAAACTGTGTACACCTGAAGTGCTCAGTGTAAAAATGAAAAAAACTGGATCTTAGAGCAATTTGAAAAGCTGATCTCCTTTCTGACCCCCAAACAATTTTAATGATTTGGGAAGGAAAATAAGGAATTTGCTGGGGGGAAAAAAGCAATCAACAAACAACAACAACAAAACACAAACAAACCCCTCACAAAATCAAACAAAATATCAACAAAACAAAAAACCCCAAAACAAAACCAAAAACCAAACCTAAAAGAATCCCAAGAGAAATAGCCATCTGAGATGCATATATGTTGTAGAAACATCAGTGTGGTATACCATAAAAAGATCTTCACAGTTCTCTGGTAAGATGGGGCCACTGCAGGTACACTCAAATACTCAAGTACAGAACCTGGACTTTTGGCTGTAGCTCTGCTGCTGCTATCTAAAGTCTTCTTACTAGGTGCTTTCCTGTGACCTGTATCAAGCTTTAGTAGACCTTAGCTTTTCATTTGTATTGGAAAGGATATAAATCTACTGGCAATCAGAAAATCAGATTTATTTTAGCTTTTATTTTATAAATATTAGTTGAATATAGAAGATCAATAAAGCTTGTTTAAGAAGTCCTAATGATTTTTTCTCTCTAGGCATGTGATAGAAGTTCTTTGCAGACAATATTTCTCTTTTAAATTAAACTCATTTATTATTAAATAATATACATTATTGCCTAGATCTATTTAATATTTTAAAAAGCTTTTAATTTTCTGTATGTATCTGGCTTATTTTTCATGATGAACACTTCAAATATTTTCTCTTGAACAACAGTATGTCCAGAAATACAGCAAGGTATAATGATACATGCCGTTACCTCTCATGGATATAATATATAGAGAAATAGACAAAATAAAACATAATAAATTGTTGAATTTATGAACAATTCCTCACAAGAACATCAAGATGATGAAGGTAACATTACCTACTTACTCTTACTTACATTAACTAAGAAAGAGACTACATATTTCTAATGTCTCAGTATACAGGTTGATGAATCCAGTGGCTTTTAATTAAGTACTTCATTGTGGATTTCGTACCTGTGCCAAGCTAATACAAAGACTGATTGACTAGCATTCAAAATTGTTTCTACATATGGCCTTTAAAGGCTGTGAAGATGTTGTGCTTAACCCCATACTCAGAATAAATCTGAAAGGAATTCAAAAAAGCTTTAAAAAATATTCAGCCCCCATATCATGTGTTCAGAGAAAGACCCTCTTTCTACAATCATGCTGGAGATAGGAAGAGAGGGCTTACTGATAATCATTTATCAACAGCTCAGAGTAGGACTGAGAAATGGGTGACAAAAAAACACAGGCCACTTCATTCAGTGAGAAAAATCAACTATATTAAAAATAAATCACATCTCAGGTAGCACATACCATAAATTTTTCTTTTCACAGTTCAGAGTAGAAACCTTAAGAACCTCTGAGGAAAATGTTTACAAGGACTGTAACCCAATCTCCTGCTAGAGGTGTTTGAATTTTTTAATCCTGTTCAGAAAATTTTCACTATCTCTAACATAATAGTTTCTTGTAAATTAAAATTAATTGATCTCTGTAACATTTGATATTTTGTCTTACTCAAAAATAAAATCATTAGCTGCTTTTTATTTTTCCTTCTTGCATCTGATCCATGGTCATTCTCTTCCACACTGTATACAGGCTAATTTAATGAAATGCTTCAATATGTTATAATAAAGTAACTAAATACGGTTATTCAGAAAACATTTGGACTTGTCACATTAGGCTGTAGAGCTACTAAACGTAATGGAAGCCATTCATCTTGAGCTGCTGCAACATTGTTATTCCTAGTGAGAAACACCTTAATTTGTTAAGAGCGACAATGAGATATATTTCTATGGCTTCTACAGCATTGCATAAATTCACCCACCACAACCTCTTAAAATATTGAATTGGGATAATTTTAGATGAAGCATTGACTCCCCTGAAAGCAGAGGGGACAGAGGAGAGTCCTTGACAGATTAGAAGGCAGGACAAGCATCAACCATATGAAGCTGAACAAGGGCAAGTGCCAGAATTCTCTACCTGGGCAACCCTGGATTTACAGACAGGCTGGGAAATTAGAGGCTGGAAAGAAGTGCCATGGAAAGCAACTTGGGGGTCCTGGTCAAGGACAAGCTGAACAGGAGTCAGCAGTGCCCTGGCAGCCAGGAGGGCCAACCCTGTCCTGGGGGGCATCAGGCACAGCATCAGAGACGGGCACGGGAGGGGAATGTCCTGCTCTGCACTGGGGCAGCCTCACCTCCAGTGCTGGGGGCAGGTCTAGATGACACAAAATAAGGAAGACATTGGGCTGTTGCAGAGCATCCAAAGTGGGTCAGCAAAGGTGGAGAAGGGGTCAGAGGTGAAGCCTAATGAGAAATGGCTGAGGTCAGTTCTGTTCAGTCTATTCAGCCTGGAGGAGACCAATGTGAGGCCTTGTTGCTTCCCCATGAGGGGAAAGGAGGGGCACACACTGTTCTCTTATCTCTGACTACCAGTAATACCAACAATCTTCATTCAACTGTTGGAACATGCTCCTGAGGGAAGTGGTCACAGCACCAAGTCTGACAGTGTTCAAGAAGTGTTTGGGCAATGCTCTCAGACACGTGGTGTGACTCTTGGGGCTGTTCTGTGAGGGGTGACAAGCTGGAATTTCATGGTCTTTGTGGATCCCTTCCATTTTTAGGGTACTTAGTGGTCTATGATTCTATGAAATCAGACAGAAGCAGCATCATTTTGGAATGGAATGGAATGGAATGGAATGGAATGGAATGGAATGGAATGGAATAGAATAGAATAGAATAGAATAGAATAGAA
>VZUI01008389.1:0-25722 GCA_013401135.1 Cettia cetti
CCTCCCCTCCCGTTAAAATTACTTTCTCCATGAAATCCTGAAATACTCAATATAAACACAGAATATTACTAAACTCCAGGTGAAACCCATCAGTGAAGTAGTTTGAGAATTGCTCACTGAGGTGTACTTGTACAGGTAAAAATCTTCACCAGATCTTAAAAACCTGGGTGTTGGTGAATTGTGTCCAGTGAAGGGACAAATAATTGTTACAGACTTGCACATTTTGAAGATCAAAATTTTCCAGTGTGTTTAGGTATTTGAGAGGACACAGTGTTACTTGTCATCTTTTACTGACGTGAGAGATACCTGCACTCATGTGACATTGCTTGTGCAGGCATGCTGTCCCCCAAAGAAGCTGCAGCTCTTGGCTCCAGTCAACAGTACGTGCATCTTAACACATTACTTTTGTTTAGGATCTTGGCTGAGAGCCCAGCCATTGGGTCACTGAGGGGATATTGCACAGAGGATATTTTCCTGTATTTGGTAACACCAGATTTTCTCATAAACATACCAGTAGTGCTAAGTGCACATTTCATTTTTCATATTCCATATTTTCATATGTGCATCTCAATGGATGGCATTACGTGCAGATCACCTGTGAATGCTGACTTGCAATGGCTTTCCTGATCTCTATTATTTCTTCAGTTCCAGTTGCAAGGAATTTGCTGATCAATATGCCCCTAATATGCACCTCCACTTGGCAGAGAAGTTTCTGTGCCATTTATTGGCATTTTGTATCATTAGATGACCCTGCTTGAGCAGGGAGGTTGGAACAGGTGATCCACTGTAGTCCTTTCCAGTCTCACCCATTCTGTGACTCTCTGATTGGTCACATTCTGTTGCTGAGTGTATTTCAGACTGTGCTTTGCAGCAGGTAATCCTGCTCCTCAAACCTCCCCTGGTTTTTGTCTGACATTTTATCTGCAATAACTAATACACTTTGACACTCTTTTCCCTTCCTACAACCCAGTTCCATGCTGTGTGATATTTCCTCCTCCAGTCTATACAGCAATACAGTGATGCCTGGGGAAGGCTGACCTGAAACAGAGACTGGACAGAGCTGGAGAACAAAGTAGGTATTTATTGAAAGGCCTTTAAGGGTACACGTTGGGCAGGACAGGAGCCTGACAAGGGCTACACCCAAGGTGGACTTAGAATGGTCACAAAAATGTCTGAACGGTCATGAGGTCTCACACTTTTATAAATTTTGGTCCATTTGCATATTGGAGTTTATTTGACCAATTACAGCTTCAGGTTGTGAGGTCTCATCCTCCTTGTTTCTCTCTTTGGTCTTTGTTGTTTATGCTTTTGGGGCTGAAAGTTGTCCTTGTCTTCAGCAGGAAAAGGATTTGTTTTGTCTCCCTACTCCATGAAGAGAGCTTACTGGCACTTAATATGAGGCTCAGAACTACAGCCCTAGGCAGCACAGAAACTGAGAAACATGAAAGCTAAAACTTAAGGCATCAACAGCATCTAATAACACACTTGAATTCAACTTTCCTTGAAAGCAACAAGGAAAGAATTAGGCCTGAGTTGCTGATACAAAACAGATACTATGAGTGATACACAACACACCTCAAAGAGCTGTACAAATGGTTTCCATGCAACTAAATTACTCCTTTTTTTACAAATTAGGAGAACTAGCAGTGTAGCACATGTAAAGACAGAAGGTTTCAGCAGCTTCCTATAAGTGCAGTGATCAGCTTGAAGACTGAAAGAAATATCACAAGAAAATTACCAGCCTCAGCTGTGTTCCTACTACCTGAGACAGTAAGGGAAATCACGTGCTTTATTACAGGTTAAATCCTGCTGTATTAATTCACCTTTTACAGAGTTTAGTCACGGGATGCAACTCAAGATACTTAAGCTTTCTTCAGAGCTAGCTTGCCCAGAAGCTGGCTGGGTCACCTCACACCTTTAGCTCCCCAGAATTTAGTATCACCATCACTGAAATAGGGCTAACAATGTTTTCTTGTGGAGCTTTAAGATCAGTTGCTGAGAAAAATGTATTTTGCTATTATTTAGGTAAAAATCTGCATGACTTTGTGGGAGCTATGCAAAAATTGAGTGAAGATGAGTAATTTCCCTGAAGTGCTTAGCAAAGGACACGAATGTCTCTGAGGCAGGGAAATACTATTGTCACCCTACAGTCGCTGGGCAACTGACCACAGGCTAACACTGCTGCTTCCTAATTCATAACCACCTGACAGCACCTTCACACTGACACATGAACCTAAAACTCTCTGGGTACCTGCCCTCCCACCAGCACCCTGCTACAAAGTCACATTGCCATAGAATAAGATGACAAGCACTGGTATTAGGGTTCCATCCAAAGAGCATTTGGCTATGCCAAATGATGTGTTCAGAGGGCCACAGAAGCACATGGAAAATGGGAGGTCAGATAATCCATATGAATCAGCCAGTGAGAGGAGAAGTGAAATCTACCATGCAAGCAGCCTACAGCTGTCTATTACATCTTGGCAGCAGAGTTGTCCTGGTTTAGGGCAAATGGATAAGAGAATTAGCAGTCCCAGTCTCTGTAGATGTCCAGGCCCGGTGGGCTGCAGGTGCAAGCTCTTGGTGCTCCTCTAGGATTTTTCAGTCCAGAGCAGATTTTAACAGTCCCCAAAGAAAGGAAAAAAAGAAAAAAAAAAAACAAACCAAAAACAAAACAGTCCAGGGAACTTCTCTGCCTCAGCTAGCTAAAACTAACTAAAAGCACAGATCTGTCCCACTGCTGTCCATGCCTCTGACAAACAGAAGTCCTGAGGAGAGAATGTGTGGGAGTCAGGCCATTTCTCAAAAGAAACTCCCCGTTTCTTCTTTCCCTATTTCACCCTCAGAATCAGTCTTAAAGGTACAGAACTCAATATAGCACAAACATGACAGATGACTAGAGATACAAGCGTCATAAAGTCACCCTAAGACATTAGTGAAATTTGAAAAACAGAGAAAGAAAAAGTGAAAGAAATTTAGATACTAATTTAGATGCCTTCAGATCAGGATTTCAGATGGAAGACATTGCTTCCCAGCAGACAATATACTCTAGAAACAATGCTTCTACAGACTCACAAGTATGCAGCATGCTGACCTTCAGGTTTTGTTTTGGGTGATTGGCTGTCCCTTGGGAAGAGCCTGGGCCAACTCCGGACTAGTAAGTGCACTAAAACTACCCATACACTGAAAGTACTTCCTGCAATATCCAAGAGCTTCTTGCAAATCTAGCTTCCTGTTAGCTTGGGTACACTTGACCACAATCTTGTGTAGTACTTACACAGATTTCCTGGTGCACATAAGCACCACAGCTGGTCTGTGAATAGGGAAGAGTTAAATAGAACTTTTTCCCCTGCCTTTTTTTCCTCCCTCTTCAGCTTTCTGGCTACTCACAAATTATCAGAAGGTCTTCTTCTAGAAATGAGGTAATACAGCTCCACAGAGCTTCACAGAGAAAATGCTGTAATATTGCTTTTAGGGAGTCCTACCTACTGACTTGTGGGAAAAGCAAAATAGTGCAATGTCACGCATCATGGTAAGCAAAACATATTTCATTTTGGAGTAGACTACTATAAAAACAAATACTAAAAATTGCTACATGAAAACCTCAAGGTATTCACCAAAACATTTTTTTACCTTTTTTTTTTTTTTTTTTTTTTTTTTTTTTATATGAAAATGGTGGTGATATTCTTCCTTTTATATATATACAGGACACTTGTTTCCCAGGATGCCTTCCTAGGAGTAAGTGTTTGGGATGTGGATGGAATTTAAAATTAGGCTTATTTATTTATTTATTTATTCTGGTTAGATATATAACTGGCACTTGGTTGCATTGTTTCTTCTTACAGTAACTAATCAACATTTTTCTTTTCCCATACAGCATTTCATTCTTCATTTGGCAATAGTTTAAATATATCAGTATTAGCAATTGTAACTGTATCCTGAAATAAATCCACTGATGTGCAAGATACCTCCTAGACTTCTTTTAATTTCAATTAAATTTCAATAGAAACTCTTCCAGAAGGAAACATAACCACAAGCAAACTATTTTAATGCTGTAAGGACTAACACTCAGGCAAAGCTAAACACAGCTCATTGTAAATTACAGGGCAGACTTTCCAAGAGCATGAAGGGATATAAGTGGACTAAACTGACTTTTTTTCACTAGAAGAAATAACAAAAAAACCCACATGACAGAAAGAGAAGTCATCTATCTAATGGTGAATGAAGACCCAAGATAATGCTACTATGACTACAGTTGTGAATATTCTCCATGTAACTGTTCTGTTTCATGCCCATCCTTGCAGACAGATTTCCAATGTGCACATAGAGGACAGCAAGCTCCCTTGCAGAAAAATCTGCCATAAAAGACCAGAAAAAATGGAGAAGTGAAGAGAAGTCCACTTGCAAGTTGTCTAACATTAATCAGGGTTGTGCTAGATCTGTAGGTTTACTGAGGTCAAACAGGAGATAAAGAAGACCCTGTAGGGCCACTACTCTGTGTTTTATATAAACAGATATTCCCATGTCCTGGCCTCTGGGGCCAAGAAGATATTCTTGTTCAAGGTCACAAGGAAAAGAGATGTAAATAGAGTCTGGCAGTTTTTGAAGGAGAAAGGCCCTAATTACATGGAGACAGACAGACAGCCTGCCTGTGGAAAGCCAGCTCTGCTAGCTAAGCATGGTGTAAACTGGGTGCCTCCTGAAGAGCTTTCCCATTTAGTATTCACATACAAGATAGCTAACTAAAGTGAAATCCCCTGTATTTCATTTACAGATACTGTTAATAAAATGAAACTGATTTCCTGGATTCCTTTCAATAAAGCTACTAAAAATAGTCTCATTCCACTGCCAAAAAATCAATGCAGTCCAAATTCCCATGGAGAGAATCAGTGTGTGCTTTTTACTTTGTATAATTATTCACTAGATTTTTGCCATGTACATCACTTGGAGTCCAGGAACCACTACCATCATCCAGAAAGAGAAGGCTGTGTCGTACACTATTTCTTTCTTTTTGTGTGTGTTGAAAGAAGAATGCTTATAATAATAAGGTATTTGAGACAGCGTTGTACTATTAGAGTCATTAGATGGATCAGATAGAAAATACACTGTTCTAAAAAAAAATATTTGCCAATATCTTTATATTAGGACTAAATAAGGTAAACAGAAGTATGTATAGAAGTCTGGGGAGCCTGAGGGCCAAATCTCATGAGATTAGGTATTTTTTAGTCTCTCTAACCAGTCTCAGTGACTTAAGTAGAATAATAATTGAATAACTGAATAACTCACAATATCAGATCAAAAAGACGTATTAATTCTCTTTAACATTTCACCAGAAAGAAAAAAAAAAACAAAAAAACCAAAAAAAATCAGTTTCTTTGGTGTTCTTAGCTGATCCAGGCCTGAGTCTACAGTGAAGGGACACTTTAACTGATAACAGCTTTTTCCAGTTGCATTTCCATAACAGTAACCTTTGGGGTACTCTGGATGAACCCAGATGGCTCTGAAGAACTGCTTTAAAATTGAGTACTTGTGGCTAAGCTTGCATGTTCATCACTGTCAACTGTAGAAATTTGTTAGTGTGAGAGTCTGTTCTATTAGCATTCAATTTCTGTATCTTTTATGAGCTTTTTGTGAGGCGCTGATCTGTGCCTGCCTTTGAAATAGGACAGAATCAATATTATTTCAATTGCAATTTGGTTCATTTTGTGTGCAAGATACACAAGAAACTCATTATTTAAAGTATTTCCCTGCAACACAACACTGTCATTCTGAAAGGGAACAGGAAATGCTGTGAAAATTGGAGATGGTTAAAGTCAGAAGAATGTTGATTATGTAGTGGGAAATTTGCTGAAACAATAATTTTCAACCTTGTTCTGTTTGGAAGGCCCCAAAAATCTGCAAGTGCATGCAAACCACTTTTCAGAAAAATAAATATACTTGCTAATGTATTTGTGTTTGGGTTTTCTTTCACACTGCAGAGGAGTAGCTTCTGAGCTACAACACTGATGTAGAAATTCCTACTTCAAAACTGGGATATGCCACAGGTTCTTTATGATGTCCTGTGGTGACAATCTCAGTCACTAGGATTTTAACCACAGAAAATGTATTTAATTTAGCAACAGCATGCTCAAATAGCCTCTCTGTTTGAGCTGTTGCCAAGAAAAGCCATACTAGTCTCTTCTGACAATTGTTTGGATTTTTCTTGACTAATTGCTATACAGCTTTAATAATACTTAATTTGATACTTCCTGTCATCATACATGACCTATTTCCAACACAATCATTCTTAATTCTCAGTATTAGTATGGGATCTGATGTTCAATGGTTACAAAGCTTGACCTTGCCTGACCATACTCACTGATCAATTTATATCTTAGAACACTTATTTGTCCATTCTTAAAATATAAGGGGAAATCATGTCTCTACCTCCTTTCTTTACTCCAACTTTATCTAGTAAAGATTATATTTACATATCATCCCTCTGAATATCTGAAAACAAAGCTATAAATTCTCTCAGAAATATGCAACATACATGATAATCAAAGTATCACCTACGTATAACCATTCCATATTCAAAGAAGAGTCTTGATCTGTTCACATCTTTGCTTCTTAATCTTTAGAAGAATACAATTCCAGGATAATTTTCTCATATTTTTGAAGTATTTAGACTTTGATATTATTTCTTATTCAAGTACAGGAAGCATCTACATTGTAAGCATTCTTTCTTTCACAAATATTCAGTAAAGACCTATTTCTTTCATACAGATGTCCTGCTCCTCTGAGCTTTGGGAAATTGTGATACCTTCCCAGGATGAATAATAAGAAAAGATTCTTGCTGGATTGAATTTCAACAGGAAGAGCCTATAGCCTTCAGCATAAGTAATCGTCCTCAGTTACAAAAATATTTGGTTATTTTTAGTTAATGAAAACTTTTGAATTTACACTTCAAGACAATTTTTTCCCTTTTTCTTCATCTCCATGTTCATACCATATTTCATTACTGATTGTATCAATGAAGCTTAGAGAAACTGAAGGGAAACATGTCAGAAGGCTTATAGTTTACAGGTATTTTGTTGTATAAAGATACTTACATGGATCGTATAAAAAGGTTTACACACCTGGTGTGTATGAGAGACAAGTGCATATTTTCTGACTGTCAAAAATCTACATCTACTAAAGTAGTCATTAGACATAGTTTGGAAATAAAATTTGTTCGTTTATTGACATTTTCCACAGAAAACAGTATTTCTTATTTAACTTCTTACAAACAGCCTTAAACCTGTGATTTGATTCTTTTTATCAGCAAGATATAGAAAAAGATCTCATACTCTGAAGTATCTTCCCAAGGTGTAGGCAAACAATATGTTTGTAGTTATAGCACACCACAGGTTCAAACCATGTAGAAATAATATGTGTACACTCATAAAAGATAAGGACCAGACCTTTTGTCTGCCTGCTTTCTGTATCCAATTGTGTATTTTTGCTTTTCTGTCATGGCATTTTATTTCCTCAAAGTGACCTTTATCTTCGCTGCGATTCCTGCTTCTTTTCTTTTTCCCTTAAGTATTGGCTATATTCTGGGTGGCTGAGGGCTTAGAAGCCCTGAGGTAGCTGCTTGTCTAAGGACAGAATAAGGTGAACTGCAGAACACAGCTCAGTCACGCAATTCTACAGCTCAGTGCCAGCCTCTGGTTTGCAAGGCTGTCCCATCTTCTCTGTAATCAGGGCACGGATCCGAGCAAGTGTGCAGTGTGCCCTGTCTACAGCTTTGCCTCTAGAGCAACACATGTACAGTCATGCACATTTTGAGCTAAATTTTCCAGTGTTCACTTCCACAAGCCTGCAAGAATAGAATCTGAAGTGTAGCTCTGTAATTCATATACTCAAACGTGCTTCCAAGTACTTTTTTCATTGTACCTTTTGAAATGCAAATTATAGGGTTTTACTTCAGCTGGAAGATTAACGATACCTAACCATGCATGTACATCAGGTAACTTAAAATCTAGGAAAGTCCCTCTGTTGCTTTGAAAGTGACCCTGTCCCTTGACTCACAGCTATGGAACATGCCATGCATGGGTGCATCCTAAGTCCTCAGCACAGCTTTCAGCAGGGCAGGTTCAACCAGATAAGAGTAGTGAGTTTCCTGAAAGGTAAAATAGTCTGTTGCACTGAGATTCCAGCTAACTTTAAATTTGAGAACATTTGAGAACCCTCAAATTACATGAAAGAAATACACAAATAACAAGTTCTTTAATCCCTCAGGACATGATGCCCCATAACAGATTCCTAGTCAATTGTAAAGGCTTATCAGGGTCAAGTTGAACTCTGTATGCTTATGTAGTAAGCACTTCATATGTATCTGCAAGATGAAAAGTTGCATGGCCAGTTGATGAACCTATCCAGTGTTCCCCAGACTATGGGATACGAAGAGGCATTCCAGCACAGATATCACCATCATATCACCACAAGTGCCAGAGTATCTCATCACCATAAGGCAGTGATACAACCTTTTATAAGCTGTATTTTGGAAAATACATCTTGGCCAAAAAGAGAAATCCTGAACTTTATATTCTCTTTTTGAGCCCAGGAAAGTATGTTTTGCCTTGAAAGATCACTTTACTATTAAAAACCTTCCATTTAGATCAGACACCACTGCTTTCTCTCATGTCTATATTCATGTGTTACTTTATGTTTTCAAAAGGAATATTAATTTTCCTTTGCCTTTAATGTAAGTGCAATAGGAATATGTTTTCCCATTAATTCCAATGCATTTATTCCAACTCCATAGTGAAGAACAATATTCCCTAATCTGTCCCTCTGCCCCAGTTAAACATCTGGTATATTATAGAGAAGCAGAGCCAAAACTCTAACAATGGCATTCAGACAAGGCACCCCATGCTGTATAGCAGTAAGGAGAGTCTAATCTTTTATAAACTGTAAATTACTTTTCCTGGACATAAGGCTCTCATGTGTATCAAGCTGAATTAAAAAAGAAAAAAGAAAAAAAAAAAGAAAGAAAAATAAAATATTTTTCATGAGATTTCTTGGGGGAAAGGAAAGGGGAAAACCTTTCTTTGATCATCTTGTTTTTTCCAGGATGAAGATAATTATTCCTCTAGTTTGTGCAATGAGAAATAAGTCAAGAATATATGCATTAAGCCTGAAATTTTCCCTGTTATGCCAAAAGACTTTACATGGCTTTACATACAATACTTAATTTAGGCTATTAAGTCACATTTTGATAAAGCAATTTCAAGTTCCATAAAAATATTACATTATTGTGATGGAAGCAACTATGAGGCTCCCTCATTCCAAGCAGTACACCTCAGGTTATATATGACAACAGTTAATCCTTTTCTGCCCTGGAAGTCTCTCAACCTCCCATTTAGAAGCATGAACTTTTCTCATGATCATTCCTTAGTCTCAGATAATCAGACATAGGAGTGAGGATATGTAACCCTTAAGAAATGCTACAGTATTCGCATTTAGAAATGACTCTGTAGTCTTTTTTAATTACTACCACAATCTACCCAAGGACTGAACTAGAAATTATTCTTACTGATATAATTATTTGAACCAAATCCAGCCTGCAAAATGACACACCTTTTCTTTTCAGACATGGTCAGCCATCACTGACTTCTTTCTAATAGTTTACTTAATAGACTACCTCCATATGAAGAAAACTAATAATAACTAGAATTCTTCCATGAAATGTTTTAAATTCTTTTTTCCTCCTTCTAATTACAAGTGTTTGAGGGCATAAATCTATGGACTCCAAAAATTACAGCGTTTTAAATTATACAAATAAGTGTAATCAAAAAGCAAACTTATGTTCTACTGTCAATAACATTGCATTTTCTTTTATAATAATATGATGCTACATACATGTTTTGAACTAAGTTTTTCTAAGTAAGTAGTATTGAGTGACTCATCTGAGCAAAGGATGAAATATCAATGCACTTGATCACATCTTTACAGTTAAGAAAGTATCATACCGAGACAACTTCATTCTTAGGTGTTCCTAAAAGTATGTTTTTCCTACATTTTACTCTCAGCACTCAGATGATGAGTGTTTGTAAAGGTCACAGAGATTTCATTAGTCTTTGAAACTATCCTTATTTTACATAGTATAGACTGAGGGCATGCATAATTTTTAACAATTTTTCTTCTTGTTGAAATCAGTTCCATTTGTCTAAACTCAAGATGCTTCTTTACATTATTGGCAAGATGAGATTGCTCTGAGGGATGCTATAATGCTTATTTTCCTTTCAGATCTTGGAATTTTGATCTTCAAAATGACTCTAGTAGAACTTTTCTTACGTTACAAGTAGTTAAAATGTGTGAATACATTGCATCTGAAAGGCTACTGAAATTTTGATGACTATTCTACATCTACAAAATATACATTTTTCTGTGCTATGCCTGTGCAGCACTGTATCCGTATGATCATGATTCATCTCCTTTGTCTTTCTTAGCTGTTAATTCTTTGCCGAGTTTCACTGCTAGGTGCTTTGTAGTGTATAAAGATTTGAAATCAGTATGAAGTTGGCAGCAATTTGAGAAATAAGTTAGAAGAACCCAATAAATTTTTTTTAAGTCCTGGGCAATTTTCTTTCTCAAGTTAGTAGTATAAATCACCCCTTTTGGGTCTTGGGCTAGGCGACTTTCAGTTGATGTTTCACAACATCTGTTTCACAATGCTGAGGCAACAGACAAACTAGTCTGCCTTGGCAACAGCCATTCCTATCCATTTATATTTGTTTTTAAATATCGCTGTAAAATTAGGCAGGAAGGGTTGCTGCTAAAATGAAATTTTAATTTCATTGCCTTAAGTTAGAGATAAGATTAATGTTATCTCTGCTTATAATTGTAAGAACTTTATATGAGGTGTAATTGACAAATCTTGATGGAACTTCAGATGTCTCGAGCTTTTTCTCACCAAGTACATAGGATTGCTTGAGGGAGGCAGATGGGACAGCTGAGGTGATGAACCTGGGTTTAGGTCCCCAGGACCATGCCATTAAGTCAAAGCCCCAGTTAAGGGGAGGTGCTGCTGGAAAGCAGGTGTTCTCTGGCTGCTGTTACTGGCTTGCCAAGCTGCTGCCTTTGTCTCTTGTCTTCCCAGTGCAAAAGAAAGCATGTCGTGCTTTGCTGCTGCGTGGATGTCATAGGCCTGCAGTGGGACATGTTTGTAATTTATATTTACATTTATAAAAATGTAATATAACAAGGACCTGTCCATCCTCTTCAGTGAGCTGTTCTGGCCCTTAGAATCCTCCTGCTGCTACAGGCAGGCAATTTGCTGTTACTCCAAAGCACACAGATATGGTGATTTGAATATGGTTATGTCTGAAGACAATAACCTGGATCATTTTCTCATTCTTTTTGTTTACTGAAGGAAATATCAGAAGTCACAAATATGAATGAGCTGACAGTCATCTGTATTGCCTTCTTCAAGGTCTTTGATGGTGCAGTCTCAGAAAACTTAGTTGTTTTGTGCATTGTGTCTTGAAATCAGGAACACTTTGAACTACATTTAAATGCATGTACTCATGGCCTTTATTTACATAGTTCAGATATTAGGGAATGACACTTCTGATTACAAAGGCTGTACCTTTATATAGACCTTATGTAAGGTCTTTTAAAATTCTGCACACATAGTTACATAACTGCCTTATAAAATGCAAGCAGACCCTCTGTTTCTTACTTTTATTGACTGGTTATTGTGATTGAGTAGAAGGAGGTTAAGCGGTGGTTGCACAGAATGATGGTCATGTCTCAGTGTCCCACTGCTGTGTTTTAGGCAGACTCGGCTGTGTCCAACCCTCTTGTCAGTCTGTGTTGGCTCATTTTTCTTCAGAGGGAAGGGACCTGTCTGATTAACATGCTCCATGCCAGCACATACTGCTCTTAGCTGTTTTCAAAACCTTCCCATCAGAATTTCCCTAATGTGGCAGCTACAACCAGCCATGGAAGATAGTCCCTCCCTAGAAAACAGATCACAGTGGGGTGAGCAAAGGTATGCAGAGCTGTAGGAAAATCTCAGGTCCTCCAAGCCTCATCCCATCAGCTTTTCTACTGAGCTCTGATGGGACTTGGCTGTGCCAGGATCTCCCACAGCTTCCATCCTTCATGTACGTGTGCCATGGGCACCAGGGAGGTTTGCACTGGAAAGAGTCACTGCAGAGGATGTCTGTAGGCCCTGACAGTGTCCTGACAGGAGGTGACATTACCAGGACAGAGACAACAGGGCATTCTGAGATCAAGCTACTGGGCTCAGAATTTTGGAATGCCGTGAACAGATCTGCTTCATGGACAATCTGGTCATGGACAATCCTGTTTAATGGTAGTCCAGTATGGACAAACAGCAAACCCAGATTAGTGTGCAGGGTTTGAGTGTGACACCATTTGTGATCCAGAAGAGAATATATGTATTCTCCAGCTCCAGTGTTTGGAGGTTTATGCTCCCAAGATGTTGCAATTTTCAGGTGATGAAAAAAATCCCTGTTTATAAAACCCCACAAACTAAAGAAACAAATAAGAAACACATTTATTTAATTTAAAATGGATCAAGAAAAGAGTTTTCCTCATACAGCAACACTGTAGGAAAAGTTAAATGTGAACAGATAGAAATCCATGGCCTATTCCTGCACAATTTTATTTGCAGCTAGTTTACCCACATTTGTATCTTAATTTCCCATACTGTATTCTTCTTTAAATATACATTGTCACAAAGCCTGCATATCATTTTACCCTTCCAGAAGTATTTTAAAATATATTTCAGAATTTCCAACAAAAATAAGATTATTGGACTTGGAATTTCATTTAATTTATTGCATATAATTTTCTTTCTTTATCAATTCATGTCAGATGCATGAGCTGACAGTTTGACAGCTGTTCTTTATTTGATGGTACTGTAAGCAGTTACATAAAAGGATAACATATGATTTTTATGACAACAAAAATCAGCAGGAGTCCTGACTTAGCATATTAGAATATGCCTAATATGTATCTGTTGTTCTGTATATAACTTTAGTTTTCAGCACAAGTAAAAAACTCATGAAAAATCCCCCAGAACTTTAAATTTGACTTCTTATTATTTTGTTACTTTTCTATATCTGAAGCAACAATTTCTAGAGTTGTAAAATGACCACAGTGAATTTGTGTTCAACAAGAACTCTAATATACTCATGTTTATATAGTCTGCTTCTGATTTTGTCTTGACATACACGTATTTCTCATAGCAAGATATGGTTCTGTGAATGAGCTTAGCACAAGACACTGGATAAATACCATTAACTTCTACTCTAAGCAAAATAACTTTGATAGCTTTGATAAATGCCCATCCTAATTCTGCTTTAGTGTTATTTCGGCAGCTATTCATCATCAATTATTCTGGGAAAACCCAGCAGTATAAAAGATTATTCATAATTATACAGCAATACACAGAGATGTGTGAAACCCGACATATTTTAGATATCCCCAAAGAAAGACCTTAAATATAAGCACTTCTTTGTTTTTGAAATATAATGCTTCTACCCAAAGTTTACCACTGTGGTCAAAGCAAAAACTATATGCCAAAGGCTTTTTGAGATGTGATTACATTTTTAGGTAGCAAATTGTTCCCTTAGCTTCTTCCGCCTTGTTCTAATTAGTGGTAATGCTGATTAAACTATTTAATATATGAAAATGGTAGCTTCAGATTAGCTACTCCCTACGTAGCATATAACATGGATGTTTGTACTTCTCTTGGTGTTTTTCCCTGAACAATATATGTAACTGTCTTCTTAGATCTAATTAGGCATAGATTATAAAATGAAAGTGTGATGTGGTACCTTTCCCATGATCACATCCTTCTTGCAAGTTAGTAGCCCTTAGAAGTCCTGGCCAAAAAAAAGTTGGAAAAAGAAAAAGGTTAGAGATTACAATGACCATGCTGATCTGCAATTATCTCTCTTTTATTGCAAAGGGAAAGAAGAATACCAAGATCCAAAAAAAGCCTAAGTATCATTTGTAACAGAAACTCAGTTTCTTATTCATCTGTAAAACTGGGTTAATGACTGCAACCAATTAATAAAATGCTTCTGCACACAAGACCTGGCTAATATAAAACACCAATTAATCCCTCTTCTACCTTAACAGACAGACTGTGCTATAGAAAATGGAGTGTTTCCATTTTTCTGAAATGAAGAGTTCTCCCAGCTCACTAATTCTGCAAGACCTTATCCATTCTCGTGATGGTGGGTTCGGGTTTTTTCAGGTACTGCAGGCCAATTTAAATGCAAGGTCTGTTGTATTCAGATCAGAACTATTGAAGTGCTGTTTGGAAGGGCTCCCCTGAAAATATGCAGCTCAACGTCCTGCTCAAGGCAAGCCTTTTGCCAGGACTAAACCAAGTCACTTGTGGGGCTGTTTAACTCAGCCTAGACATGACTACTTCCCCCAGATCCAGAGATGGAAGAGGAACAATTAATAGAAAAATATCCACCAGCAGACCAGCACCTGATATCCCATGTTAGGACAGCCTTGCTGAGAACATAAATTCCACATTCTGAAGACAGATGGAAGGTGAGGTGGTGTTTCAATACAAACATATTTATTCCTTCTTGCTCCTTGTTAGAGCAATTGCATGCTCACACTTTGGCTGATTTAGCACTGTATTGTGATTTTAAGATGGTTTACTTGTATCTGACTATAACTTTGGAATGAATTATCTGTGGCCTGACTTTGATGGAGGATGAGAGGCTCTAGATATTTTACAGGTACTTCCAACATTTTTTACATGGCAAACTCTAAAAGATGAGCTGATACTGTATTTTAAAAATAAAACCCCATCACTTCACAGTACACACAATAAGACCTATATTTCACTGGGTTTTTTTAATGAGAAACCATGAAATCACTGGTATATCATTACAATGTTAGCAGAAATTGGATCCTCAAAGCACATTCATGTCGGAAAAACTTGGAAATCCCACGTGGTTTTGTGGCTGAAACACTGAATTGGGCAGACACAGGTTTTATTCCCAGCTTTTTACTTTCAGAGTAAGCAAATAATATCAAATGTTCCTCATCTGCAAAACAGAGAAAAAGACAGTAACCTACTTTATAAAATGCTTTCAGATCTATTGATGAAAAAAACTAATTGAAAAATTTGCTGATTCTACATAAAAGGTCTTATCTCTGGAAATTACTCAAGGGGGCTTCAAGTCTTCATACAAGCAGATTACTCTGATTTAAATATGTCCCTTAAGAAACGGATTCAGTTGAATCATTGCAACTTCTGTGGTACAAACAAGACCAAAGAAAAAGCCTGAAGCAATAAGTAAAGGGAATGTATTTGTAGGTCAAGCAGTGTAGGGCAAAATTTTCTGAAGCAAGCACTTCAGTCTCAATCAGTTCTCATTAGCTTTCACCTCTTCGTGTTTTAGCTTCTGATCACACTGTACAAATGGACATAGCAAATGACAGCAAACAAGGTCCAGCCTTTTAACCTGAAGGATGAAACACACATTATGGTCTGCTGCAATATTTGAAACTTTTAGTAGATTGTGCAGGCATGGAAGACAATTAAAAAGAACTAAGGAACAACCTGTACCAGACATGAACTTCCTAGTATATTTTGAAGTAAAGATGATTCATTTTGGCAGCAGTTCAAAAGCTGGCAGTGGGTGGAGGGGGAGACTTAGCCTGAAGGATAGATGGTGTTGTCGCTGTCATCCTTCCTCATAGTTTTGTCTGGAACAGCTTAAGAGCCTTTTCAGCAAAGCATGCTGAATCAACTTATTCTTGGCCAGCTCAGTTTGCTTTTTGCTGAGCCCAGAGCAGGCAAAGAGGAGGGTGTGACCAGTGCAGCCTCTTTATTCTGCAGACTTCCTAGCCCTTTGTCATAGTCTCTGCTACCCAGAACTAGTTAAAATTGAACAGTGTTCATTGCCCAAAGTGTCTAGTGACAGGAGTCGTAGTTTTTGTGCATGTTCTTTAAGTGCATAAGGCCACCACAACCCCCCCCATGTCTGACTCATGTCATCAAAAAAATTATTAGAGCTTAAAAATATTCATGTGGGTTTTTTGCTGTAACTAGAAAATAGAATAAATACCATGGAATGTAGTGACTTAGACGAATTAGTTCAATCCTAGATTACTTTCTACTAATGTGTGGGGTAAGTACATGTGTTTGCAGCAGAGAATTAAACATTCTGCTTTAGATGAGTTGATAAGCTCCTGCAAGAGCATTTTGATGCTTGAATCTAAGAGAAACCATATCTTAACTGTAGTCAATGTTTCTTAGACTGTTTTTTAGACTAAAAAACATTGAACATGAGATCTCTCTTCAAAACGTTTTTTGCTGGTGCAAAGAGAAAGGCTAAGATATGATATGGAAGCTCTTTTATCATTTCACAAGGAAATGAGCCTATGACTAGTGTCCAGAGCAGATGGTCTCATCTGATATAATTTCCAGCTTCGGCCATGATTTTTCTGAGTGACAGTAAGTTGTTTCACTTGTCTGTGCTTTAGGAGGTGTTGTTCTACAGAGCATGGATATTCAGAGAATTACACTATTAAAAGTGTAGAGCAACCTAAACAGTTCACCTAACAATGAATACCATGTTTAAGAAGATCTCCATAGCACATATCCCACACCTTTCAAAGACAATGACACACAGAATTTTGATTTATTAGAAGTACCTTTCATTTTATAAGAGGTTCTTCTGAGACTGAATTTCTCACAGGGTCAACATCCAGAATCATTAAAGCTAGGCTTTGGGAAAGACAGGACACAGAGGTTGCCTTCAACTGGGCCTAGGGACCAGGAGTGCAGGGAGCAAGAATGGCAGGAGAAGGGCAGCAAAATCCTCCCCCCACCCCTGGAGTTTAATCATCAGGGCCATGACTGGTGCTCTGCAAAAGCTTAGCTGAGATTGCAAAGGAGTAGACAATGCCTCTCTAATTCTTGAGCTCTGTATATCCTCTTCTAGACCAATGAACGCCAAAATACTCACAAAATCATACGGTAAGCTTAGGCTTATTAGCAACATTTTCATTCATACTTTCCCATCTTCTGCAACAAGACTAGAATGCGAGACATCAGTGGAATTCAGACCTCTGACCTTCTGAATATTCACAATGAACATGCTTTGAAAGCGTCATACACTTCAATCTCAGGACAGCTTTTGTTGTCTTTGGTGTGGTACAATTACTAAAATAAGATGGTTGGAATGCCTTTCCATGTACCAAAACAAACACCTCCACATGGTTCTGTAACATGCATCTGCACCAAATATACTATGGCTGTGGTTTTAAACAAATTGTTTTACATGTTTATAAAGCTTGTCTAAGTTTCCGACAAGAATCATTATTATTCCAAAAAGCAACAGTTTATCTCATGCTTTGCTGAGAGCAGGGGAAATAGAAACATTTTCTATTTATAGCTATGAGTTTGGCTTTCTTAACATCATCAAAATGCATTGGAATTTAATTTCTCTACTTTTAATACTTTAAAAAAGAGCAAGGGATAGAGAAGTCAGGAGTTTAGGATACATACCTTTTAACATCATTGGTGATAGTTCTAAAATGAAAGATAAGAACCAAAGACAGTACAAAGAAATGAAGATTACATACAAAGAATTTTGTATTTATTGACTGAAACATACATGTTCATGTGAGTTAGAGGAATAGTCCTGTTTTATTTTAGATATAAAGAAGATGGTTTACACCATTTATATTAGGGGATATTCTACATTTTTAAAAAAGGATTTTTTTAACTTTCTGCAGGATTTTCCAATTGGCCATATTCTTCTTTCACAACTTTATCCAGTGACACTTTTCAGATGCTCTTCAGCTTTCTTCAAACACTGGATTATTTAATACAGTAAAAAGATGAGCTGTGGTGTTCTTTGACACCTAGACACTAAGGGAGTAATGTATATACGACCCCAAATCCTTCAAAATCTGAAAGAGAAGCTTCTGGTGGATATGTGTGGTGTCCCACAGAACTATATATCATATTGGATCATTGTGTTGAAACTGAAGATTCCCATGATACAAATCTGACTCTTAAGAATCTGGGAGGATTTTTAGAAATTTGGAAAAGAAAGGGACTCTAGTCAGGGAGTAAAAAAAAAAAAAGAGCTATGTACTGTTAAAAGATGCAGCAAATGGCCATCTCCTCTACTAAAATTTAGTTGTCAGGATAAGAGAATAAAGGATTGACCTGAACTAGAAGGGTGCTTTAATGTATGAAGAGAAAGGTACCTTTTCTTAAGGTTTAATGAGTTTACACCTGTAGATTAACAGATATGGAAAGCTAGGCTTTCCTCATATTTAAAATAAAATGTTGCTGAAATAATGTGCAAGTGCTTCTACTGAACTAAATCCAAATAAATCTGAGTTTTCTGTGAAAAAGAAGGAATATATTCATAGTTCACATAGTCACAATTCATAGTAAACATGGGGAATTAGAATATACAAAGGAATTTGAGAAAAACTCAGGAAGTTCTGAGTTTAGGAATTTAAAAATAAGAGGGAGTATTATTTTCTTTATTTAGTATCATCAGCCTACATTTTATTTTTACTTTTGATATCTCTCCAAACTTTGTATATACACAAATATATTTCATTAGAGGTAGAAAGAAGTTATTAGAAAGTGACTGCAGTACGTTCTGAGAGGTATGTTACGACCCTGTGAAATATCCTTTGTTCTGGTTAAAAGAGCAAACAAATAGTTATAATCTTAAGACTTCCATGACTAATATGTAAATGTGTTAATACGCATTCCTGTCTTGGATGGAAATTATAGGGGAGACTGTTCTCTTCAAGAAAAAGCAGACAGTTATAATCAAGATGTTAGAATCCATCTAAAGAAATCAATATAATGAAATTGGTGAATATTTGTAAACAAAATCACCTTTCAAATCTTGTGTCTAGGGGAACGAAACTAAATGCAGCATCTCAGTACTTGAAGTTCAAGAGAAAATTGTGACGTCTGTTTCTTAACTGATCTAACTTGCACTGTTAGTGTCATGCACAGAAAACTTGATGAAGGCACTGTCCTTGAAAAGCAGTTATACAACCAACTGGAAGTGGTTTGCATGGATAATACCTTCAGCTGTAAGTCGTCAGTTATGCTCTGGAGACTTGCAAACCTTTATTCAAAACCTGCAAAATTTTGGCTTAAACCACAAAGAACAAGGAAGATAGGCAATCAGTCAAAATAAATTGTGTATCCTACCTTGGCAAGCATTAATGTCCCCTCCCAAATCCACACAACATAATCTGTCAAGGTCATTCCTTGCTTCTCAAAGCCTTTCATAGTGCAAACATGTAGAGCATTTGAAGTCAACTCAGCTTTGTACCCTAATAATATTTTTAGGTTACATCAGTGAGATGAAATTATCAAAATGAAAACTGTAAAACCACGAAATCTAATCCAAATTCATCAAAGAAGCAACATATATATGTAACACATATATTTATAATATTTGCATGTATTTATATTACATGGAAAATAATTTTGCAAATGTCAAAGACCACCAACTAATGCAGCAACAATTTTCTGTGATTTTAGTACCTAACAAAGGATGGTAAATATCCAGAAAACAAAGGATTTTTCTATTCATGATTTAGGATTAGTATCCAGACATCATGAAAATTACAAATTAATTGGGTGTAACAAAGGAAGCCATGATGTAGAACAGCTAGAACTCTATAAATGACAAACCTCAGGAACTGCAAACAAAATCAATAGGTACGCTTATATTGTGGAATAGATAGAATATTTTTTAAAATATCTTATCAGTAAAGTAGAACCCAAGAAAGGTCAGAAATTTGTTTTCCTAAAATGTATTTTATTTCTTTATATTTCTTTTGGAGCCAGCTTATCATGAATTACAAAGATAAGGTAACGGATTTTAATAACAATCAAATACTAAAAATGAAAAGTTACTTTCCTCATAACTTTCCAGTGCAATTTTCTCTTTCCAGAAACCATATGGGAAACTTTCCTATGACTCCTGGACTCTTACTTATGTATGCATAGAAGACATTGAAGCAACACCATGTTCAAAACATTTTGTCATTAGATGGGCAAATGCCTACTACTGATGTCCAGATCATGTGGTTTTTAAAGATGTTTCATTTAGATGATAGCTTTGGACACTTGGATTAAATGGCCCTGGAAACACTGTTCTCAGGGACTGTGACTGGCACACAAGCAATAAGGTAGTGTGATGCCAACTACATTGCTGGAGGGAATAACAGAGATTTAAAAGCCTAAGGAAAAAAAGCCATGCAGCTTTTTCTAAAGAGGTGGAGATGATAAAGATCAGACTGCTTGGACATAAAGGATCCCAGAACTATTTTTAAGATCTATGGATTCCCTGACATTGTTACAGCTTATAGCTGTTTGATTCACTTCTACCATGATGTGAAAAAATTGGCAGACTTGGCATAAAGGGGTCACACAATGAGCTGGGCATGGATGCTGCTGCTGAGCTTTATTTCCTCTGACAGCTGTGAGGTCCTTGGCAGGTCTACCTGCTGGATTTAGGAGGAGCAACTGCACTGCCATCACTGGTAGCCATCATGAATGGAAGCATACAGACATTATGACTAGAGGGCCAGGGTGGGATGGACAGAAATGAAAAGGAGGGAGAGAACGTGTCAGGCTGGATGCCATTACTGCACCCAGAAATGATTGTTCAGATATGCACTGGCTCTGGAGAACACAAGCAGGGTTACTCTGTGGAGAGTGTTCATCCAGTTCCTTGTCCATCTGGCAATTTTTCAGGGAGGTAGTTATCCAGAGGTCTCTATCAAATTGTGTCACTCTTGTCTGCTCTTCTTTTACAGAATGCTCAAAAGGATTGTGTGGTATGTGCTGGATATATCACATAAGACTGTTGTTTTGCAGCCCAGAGCCATGCTGAAATATACCAACAAGGCTTTTAATGTTAGCTGGTGGTTGAATGTTCATGTTGTTTTCAAGCTACTGTCCTCTAGCAACTGCAGCTGGCACTGTGTGATTCTGCTCTGGCAGAGCAAGGGTGATGAGAAGCAGGGAAAAGGAAAAGAATAACTGCAGCGTCCTCTTCAGTGGGAGGAAGAGGTCCTTCTTCCATCCCGTTGAGATGAAAATAAAAGTGAAATTCTTACATCTGTTTCTCTGTAATTTGGAAATCTGTAGCTTCCAGTGGGAAAAAAGCTGCCACAATTTATTAAAAGCTGTGCTTCTCTTTGTGTCTTTGACTCATAGAACAGAAGGAATACAAACACCTAGGCTGAAAGAGATTTAACAGTGGTAGCGTCAGGGTGAAGGAAAACTGAGCTATCACTGTTTCTTTGCGTCTGAAATAGTAGAGTGGCTTTCCCCCAGAGAGAGAACAGATAGTGGTGCTTACAATAGATGGAATTGCTCATACAGGTGAGAACTTTTACTAGTCTGGAAGAATATAAGAAAAAGAGCTTATGACTGCAATAATTTTGGTAGATCTTCATAAGAGATGTATGAGAAGTTTAACACATTTTGCTCAATTCATTAATATATTTCTTTTGAGCAAGGGTTCATCTTGAAACTCAATAATATCACATCCCTCAGCCTTGTGTCATGCCTTAGGTAGGTAAATATATTTTTTACAAAATTACAGTCAGGAAGAATTGAACCATGAAAGGATCATGACTTATTCAAGGCCAGAAAAATCCTCTGTAGTACAGCGAAGAAGAATATTGAAGTTAGACATCAAGCTATCAATATTCTAAAGACTAAGATCAAAAATTGAACTGATTTCAGTAGTTAATGCAAGATGTACAAACTAGTGATAAAAAAATATCAAGGTAGCAGATACAGTACACAAGGACTACACTTTAGCTTGCTGATTGCTCTGTTGCCTCCTTGTCTTTCATACTTAAGTTCCAAACTCTTTGGAAAGAGATCAC
This sequence comes from Cettia cetti, assembly GCA_013401135.1. NCBI lineage: Eukaryota > Metazoa > Chordata > Aves > Passeriformes > Sylviidae > Cettia > Cettia cetti. The sequence goes on from VZUI01008389.1 coordinate 21,931, forward strand.
CTTTTTGCTTTGGATCATATAGCGGATAGACCAAAAGGTACACCACTTCATGGGCAGATGCTACAGCAAAAATAATTGTTAAGTGTAAGGAATGTGACTAGACAATGCAGGAGTGTTGTAAGTAGCATCAGCATCATTAGTTCTTAAAAAGAATCAAGAAATTGTTACTATCTACTTTGGCAGAACAAGGAGGTTTAAGTACAGCTCTTTCCTTATAGTGTTTGTCTGATACCTATGTCAAAACATCATCCTCAGTTCCATGGATCCAAAAACCATTTTTAACAGAAGTTCAGTTCCATGTGGATGGAACTGTGGAAAAACAATCTTTAAACAAGTTTTCCATTCAAATAATGAAGAAAAGTATAAGTAAAACATGAAGAAAAGAAAGACATAAATAACAGGAGACTAGACATTCCCAGTGTGTGAGCAAAACCCCTACAATTTTCTGCAACAGATTCCAGTTTTACCTGACATTCTCTCTCCTGAGAAGAGGTACGGGATCCTGCTTTCCTGAAGGAAATTTCTTCTGAAAGGTAGACCTGTTTATACTATAAAGAAAGGATGGTGCATCAGCAAGAGGACAAAGCATTTCTACAGAAAACAAATTTTCAGTAGGACATAGGAAACAAGCAGGAAAAGGTCCTCACATTGGTCCTCATTTAGTTGCTTGACTTTTCCATTACACGGAAGAGTAAACAGGAAAGGATTTTGGCTTAGGAGCAGGTTTGTTTTCCCTTTCTCACAACGGAAAGAATGAATAGAAGATCAAGGTGGGGATAAGTCTTTCTACACAGGCTAACAAGACTGGGAGAATCCAGTTCATATACAGTATTAAAGCACTTTTTGCATGTTTAGTCAAGACCAGAAACTATGGACTATGTTATCTCTCATATTTATTCTGTTTGTGCATGATGATGCCTAGGTTATGTATTCAGGGGCACAGCAGATTCCTATCTCTAGCATGTTGAAAATTGTTGATTATTCATTACACTGTTACAAGTTTTGTGCAACAAGGAAACTACTTGGCTTGCAAAATCTTAGTGTGTTCCCAAACAGAAGTTTCTTTGTGTACAACAGTAGATGTTCCAAATATTGCACGATGCTAATTTGAGGCCAAAGGCCTCTGTTTCATAACAAACCCTGGATGCTGTTACTTGTGACTGAAAACTGCTAAAAGTCTCATGCTACCTTCTAGAGCTGAGTTTTAAACAGACTGAGAAATAATCTGTGCAAGAGGTAACTGAGTATCTTTCAGAGCTCTTCAGTGAGTTTTGTACTTTTTTTCAATCAGGTCAACTTGTTTAAGTGCAAAAACAAATTTTAAGTGTGAATGAGAAAACACAGATGTCAATCAGCATGTTCAATTTCTGATTTCAAACTGGTAGAGCCTTTATATTGTGCATAAATCTGTGTTGCATGCCAGCAATGCACTATGTAGTGTTTTGTAGTGAGGAATGGAAGGTGGGTTTTATTAGCCACTGTGCTTCCTTCTCTGGTCAAGGCACTGTGGAGAAACACACATCTGAAAAAATAAGGTGAATATAAGGGTTATAGGCAGAATTTAATTTATTAGAATTAAAATTCAGCCAGTAATCAAGGGATAAATAATAATTATAAGGCATGCCATGCATTTTTCAGTGACAGAATAGTAAGGGTTTCCCACTTTGCATCTTATCCAAAAGTAACTCAAAACCTTCACAGTGCTGGCCTTACTCAAATGTAAAGTAATGCCTTAATAGAAGTGGTGACAGCACCTGTCTCCTTTTAGCACTTTCTTACACTGGTGCCTCCAACTGTCCCTTATTTTGTTTTGCCCTGTTCTTTGCTGCTTTCCAGAAAACATTTCACCTCAGTATACATGCACATTCCTCATCACCTCACTGCCACTCTGACATTTTCCTTGAATTTCCTGTTTCCTTCTCCTTTGCTGGAGTCTTGGCACTGCGGGAGAGCTATCCCCTAGAACTGTCATAGTGTATGCACCCTTACCTCCTATTATTGAAGATATGCTTTTTCTTCTCTGTATTCTATTTTGACCAATTGCTATTCAAAGGGATATTCCTCATCCATGTGATCAGTATTTGTGAAATACCTCAAGTCATCTTCTTGTTCTGTTTAGATGTCTTTAAAAACATAGGGTTTTGTGAGGTTATTTTCTTTCCTTTTTCTGTAAATGTGATTTTATGGCAGAGAGGGATATTTGAAAAGATATAATAGTGCACTGATTTGCATGCAACTAATTTCATGCTGTGTCTACAAAGTGGACACTTTGTTATCTTATTCCCGAGTGTCTAGGAATCTTTCAGAAAACTGTCTCTAATTTATAGCAGAGGCTTTAAGCAAGTGTGAAAATACTACCTTTATGAAACTCAGAATTAATTTACATCTCTGAATTGTACATTACAAGAGAATATTAGATGATCTGCTTATCCCAAAGCAATCATAGTTGAAAGATGACAATGAATGCAACTGACTTTCTCACAGCATCCTTCACGGAAAAACTTGCACAAGGATGGTTATAGAGTGGCATCTTCACAGACCACCTAAATAATTCACTCAGTGTGATCTCAAGGCCTTACCTACTGATGTTATTCTGTAAGTATATGGAGTACAAAGAGTATCCTCAGGCTTTTGTCTAGAGGCAAAAACCTCTTCCTATCTGCTCATCACATCCTCCAGCAAAGACCCCACATTTAGGTGAGCCTCTGATCGTATATACGTAAGGCAAAAAAGAATCTGCTTCTGTTAGGAGGTAATTCCCACTCAATTAGTGCTTCAGATCAAGTCACCGATCCCAGCAAACTGACCATACTAACAATTGTTGAGACGCTTGGTTAATGTTACACTTGGATACCTACCAAATTCTGAGAAATAAGCCTGAAATACTCAGCTTAAGTGCTTTGAACTGTGTGACTTCTACTGTATCTAAAATCACACCATCCTGAAAACAACCTTATATGCACAGCAATGTTTAGCTTTCTTTTTCTCATCTCAGATCAAAAAGCAAAACCACACCAATGTGGTCGAGTGAAAATCCCGACAAGTAGAAAATTTACTTGAACCTCCCCAAGGTTCTGGTCATGTGATGCCTCCTGCCTTTCTTCTCTCTCGCAGTCTCTCAGGAAACAGCCGCAGCGGTAGGTGTGCGTGGCAGGGTATCTCATCTACATGTGCATTCCGGCGCATACATGGAGACGGGTGCGCTCCGACATTAATGCTTCTCCGTCATTTACAGATATGGAAAAGCACCTGAGGACGGGGGAAGCGGCGCCGGACAACTGAGGGCAGCCCTGAGAGGGACGCGAGGAGGCTACGAGCGAGGATGTGCATTTAATTTCCCACTAACTCCAGAGAGGGACGATCAGGTGAGCTGGGACACATTGGAGAGGGATTCCTCGGCTGCACGCAGCGAGGCACCGCTGGCGCTCCGCTCCTCCCGGCCCTCGCCGGCCGCCAGGGAAATGCTGGGGAGACGACAGGCTCATGTTACGGGGGTGCGAGCTGGGAGCTCTCCGAGATCCGGGAAAGGCTTCTCCGCGCCTCGCACGGGGAAGCCCAGCCCGGCCGGCCGGCCGTACCCCGCCCGGGGGCCACCGGAGCCGCCGCCGCTCTCCCGCACATGGGGAGGGCCGCGTGGGGGCGTGGCCGCGCTCCCCGCTTGGCGCCTCCACCGGCTCCCGGGCTGGGCTGGGCTCGGCCGCACGGACGTACCTCGTCCCGCTCCAGCTCCGGCCGCAGCTCCGGCCGCAGCCCCGGCCCCGCGGAGCAGCGGTGACGGCAGCAGGCGCGGCT
>VZUI01008412.1:0-14175 GCA_013401135.1 Cettia cetti
ATCCATCCATCCATCCATCCATCCATCCATCCATCCATCCATCCATCCATCCATCCATCCATCCATCCATCGTCTTGTGGTAGAAGGCAATCATTTTGGTGAAGCATAATTTGCCTTCAGTGAATTCAAGCTGACTCTCCTGCTCACTTTCTTGCATTCCACATGCTTAGAGATGACCTCCAGAACGAGGTGCTCCATCACCTTGTTGGGATTGAGGTGAAGCTGACTGGTTTCCTGGGTCCTCCTTCTTGCCCTCTTTGAAGAGTGGGGTGACATTTGCTTTCTTCCAGGCCTCAGGCCCCTCTCCTGATTGCCAGATCTTTCAAAGATGACCACTAGCTATGGCGTTCACCAGAACGTCAGCACTTGTGGATGGATCCTGACAGGGACTATGGACTTGTGGATATCCCCCTTCCCTAGGTGATCTCTAACCCAATTCTCCCTGCCCATGGGAGAATCTTCCTTCCAACATTCTTTTTCCCTGATTTCCTGGGTCAGAGATTCTTGAGGGCTGGTCTTGTCAGTGAAGATGGATACAAAGGAGCCTTTCAGTACATCTGCCTTTTTTGTGTCCTCTGTCACCAGGGTCCCAGCTCTATTTAGTAGCAAGCCCACATTTACCTTAGTTTTCCTTTTGTTTTCATGCATTTGAAAAAACTCTTCTTGCTGTCCTTGGCATCTCCTTGGCCAGACTGAATTCCAGATGGGTCTTACTCTGACAAAATCCCTGTAATTTTTACAAGTAGCCTGGATTCTACCTCCTGTGAATCTCCTGCTTGTGTTTGACAGCTCCTTGTTGATCCACAGAGTTCTCCTTGATCCACAGTTTTCCTGTCCCCTCTGTTCGGTTTCTTCCTTATGGGGGTGCACCATTCCTGGGCCTGGAGGAAGTGGTCCCTGAATACTGACCAGTGCTCTTGGAATCCTCTTGCCTGCAGGGCCTGTTCCATGGGATTTTTCCAAGGATGTCCCTGAAGAGGCTAAAGTTAGCTCAAAGCCACCTTGAAGGCAGGGTCTCCAAGGATGAGAGCTCATTCTTCAGATGAATCCTAGGGAACATTACCAGGGAAGGGTTAGAAGAGGTGACTGCATGCCACAGGATCAGAAAGGCATTCAGTGGGGAACCAGCACTCACTCCTGGAGCATGCCTGGCACTGCCTGCTGAAGTCCTTTGCCAGGAGGCTGATCTCAGCACAGGGAGCATGGAGTGCAGCAGCCATGGCAGAGACCTGTGTGTCTCAGCCCAGCTCAAAGGCTGATCGTGTCCCTCAGTGCCTCATGGAGCCCCTCATGCTCTCAAGTGGGTCTGTCCCAACCCAGGGACAGCTCTTGCCTCAAGGGAGGGATTTTGTGCCACTCCTGTGGCTGACAGTAAAAGTTGTGCCTGTCCTCATCTGGGCACAACAGCCCAAACGCTGGAGAGGGAGAAGGCAGAGCAATCACCAGCACCTTTCCAGACTGCCCAAGTAAGTCTCTGCCAACATGGACTTCTGAGGGGTAAGAAGCTGATGAACCAGTCTGCCTAAATATTCAATGGGAAGACCTTATTGCCACTCCAGAGATACGGTCCTAAAAGGATGGCCTTGGACAAATGTTCAAGAGGTCAGCACTCAGCAGCCACAGTCCTGAGCTGAATGCTGACAGAGGGATTGCCCAGATCCATCCTGCCATGGAACCCCATTCAGTCTCTGCCTGCACTATTCTTGGGCATCAGGCATTCACATTAATGCACCGACACTGAGGCAGACAGGACTTGATGTTGCCTCCTGGGCAGGCACTGCTGAGAGGTGTCCTGGAAAAGAGGTGACATTAGGGACTCAAGAAGCAACACAACACTGAGTAGTTCCCAGACATGACAGTTCCCAGCAGGGAGCATGGTGAAGAAGCAGGCTCGATACTCCCCAAAGAATGGAAAGGAGCCCACAGAGAAGAACTCAATAGATAGAGGGATCACATCTCATCACAGCATCAAAGATGTGGGGTCACCACTGCTGGACAGGTAGGTGGCCCAGCTAACACCAGAGGCCTTGGGCCGTGCTTCCCACACAGAGAAATTGCTGAGGCAAAGGATCCATGTCACATATCCTGCCAGAGATCTTGGAGGATGTCAGACTGGTGGGGGAAGAGAGCCTCTTGCTGGTGATAGAATTCACCAGGGAGGAGCCTCTTGCACAAGTGGGTGGCGGAGATTTTGGTTTCACTGCAAATGGAGTCCTGGCAGGCAGTGTGGGGCCGGGGTCACCACGTGTCCTGGCACACGGGTGTCCAGCAGCACCTGCTGCTCCTCTGGGCAATGACTGCTCCAGGCAGAGATGTCAGTCCTGTGCTTCACGCCTGAAATCTCTCAGGGTATGTACCCTCTGCAGTCTCCTGGGCTCCTTAAGCAGTAACAAGGCAAAGGTATGCACGTCCTGGATTATGCACAGGGGATGCCAGAAGTTGTCAGCTACTCACAGATCTCTCCACAGGAGAGAAAGAGCCAAAAACACTGCAAAGACACCTACAGGAAAGGAGATTTGCATGACACTGAAGAGCCTCCAGGCAGGATAGGAAGTGATCGCTGCTCTACTGTGTGTGAGGCATCATCACTTGAAAGCAGAAAACTGAAATAGTAAAATATTTCCTCTGGCTTTAGCTCTTTCAGGTAGAAAAATAAAAAGGGAAAGAAATGGAAACAGTTGAACAAGGTGGCAGGAGTTGAGGGCCATGGCAGGCACTGAGGCATGCGCCTCCCATCTACCCGCACACCCACAGACAGCCAGGGCTTCTGCTGCTTCCCAGCATCCTGCTGCTCCTGTGAAACACTTTCCCAATTTCCAGCAAGAAGGGAAGACGGCAGTCAGGAGTCACAGCCCAGCCACAGCAGACCACAGGCTGAGGAACTGCCATTCCCCAGCACCAGCAGTGTTCCACCTGCGCCCTGATTTCCTGTCTCCTGCTCAGTTCTTCTGCCATTTGCAGGGACTCGCCTCCCTGCCAGCTCTAACCAGCCAGCTCAGCCCCTGCTGAAATGCCAACACACGCCTCAACACACCGTGCAGGCACAGGCAGAGCGCCTCAGCCTGCCCAAACACGGACACTGTGCTGGGGTGCACAGATGCCACAGCGCTCCCAAGCTCAAGCACCCAGCAGCATCACCACCCAGGCCCCATCTACAGAGAGAAACTCTTGCATCCCTCAGCCCCCATTTTATCTTCCATACCTAATCTTAGAGATGATCTAAAAATTCTACTGCCATGTCCTTTCCCTTCCCTTTAGTACCTTTAGTGGGAAGCATTTTTTCTCCAGAGCCTCACCTGGCTTGGCTGTGCAGGCTGTGTTCACTTCTCAGTGATCACACTGCCTCTCAGGAGGCTGCTTGCTCCCTCCTGACACCCTGCCAGGCCCCAGCCTCCCGTCACCAGCACTGGAGGAGCAGGTGCCGCAGCCAGGCAGGAAAATGCTACAAGAGATGGTGGGACAGGGCATCCCCCACTGTGGTTACAGTGAGTGGGAAATGGGACTGAGGGCAGGAAGGAAGGTGCTCTGGGATGCCCTGGTGTGGCATAGGAGGCCAAGAAACATGAAGAGGAAGGTTCACAAGTCACAAGTCAGGATCAGTTTCATTTTCAATCCCTCAGCCTCTGCATTGATGATGCTCCAGGTTAAAAACAAGGCAGCCCATACAGCACCAATGCCTGTTGAGGGCCGGCGGCTCTCAGAACAGGGATCTCACCGCTGTCCCATCTGCCAGTCCCACCTGGCACGCCCAAGGGATGGAACTGTCCCACGGGGGGACCCATTGATGCGGGCTTGGGGTCTGGCAGAGGACAGCCCCGCCTCAAGCCCCGCCCGCGGCAGCACAGGGAGAGCCCACACCCAGCCAGGCTGTAGAAAAGGAAATTGTCCCATTTAATGACCTCGCCCCCGTAACACAGACGTGAGCGCATCGCCGACGGGCGGCAAAGCAAAGTGCACAGTGAGCGGGGCTCGGCCCTCGCCCCGGAGAAGGCGCGGGAGGGCTCGGGTGCCCGGCGCGGCGTGGGGACCGGCCAGGCGCCCGGCCAGCAGCAAGGACAGGGAGAGCCCCGGGCTCGGTCCAGTTGGCACCAGTGTCAGGTCCAGTTTGCGGGGAGGTACGGCTCTCGTTCGGCTCCGTGCAGCGCAGGGAGGGCAGGGGCAGGTCAAGTGTACCAGGACGGAGGCCAGAGGAGGCGGGTCTGGGGGCGCCTGGGAACACGTCCTGCAGAACGCCACCACGGCAGGTTTGGAGCCTCCCTGCCCGAATCACGGCTTAACCAAAGCAGGGAAAGGGAATAGAGAAGGGGCTGAAGGCAGAGCAGCCCGGGCAAGGGCCCTGAGGTCTATCTAGCTATTCCCATTTGCAAGGTGTCCGGTGAGGGGGTGTGTGGGATCTGCCAAGCACCCCAAAACGGGAGTGAGCCTGGGTGACTGACGTTTACCAGCAGTTCCACGTCCCTGACAGTCTCTCCCAGGTGTGACTCAGGCAACCCCGTGCCAGGAAGGGGGTCCGAGGGAGCCGGGCCTCCCCTCATTATCTGATGGAAGCATCGCTGGGGGGATCCCGGTCAGATTCCTCGCTCTCCTCGTTCGGGGCGGACTCGCTGTTGGAGGTCGGGGTGAAGGCAGGAGACTTTCTGCAGAGAACAGTAAAGGGCAGCAGTCATAACATCGCCCAGGGGGAGGGAAAGAACACAGTTTGGTGTGGCCAGGGGTCACCAGAGCAAGAAGGAGAGAAGCTGAAGTGCCCCTTTGGGAATGTGTGGGTCTGCAGGAATCCCTGGGTGCTGGGAGGGTGTTCCAGAGGACACCAATCAAGAGCATGAAGCAGAGCTGAGGGAGATGCTGGAGGGGCCTGCCCAGATCAGGACCCTGACAAGGTATGTAAGTCTAGGGGGTCTGTGAAAGTCCACCACAGGGGTCCCCAGCCCGGAGCCACCCTGGCTCCATAGGCCTCTGGGGACTTACACGATGTCCCTGCACAAAGGGAGCTCCTCTCTCCCTCCTGGGGGTCTGGCTCCATGTGCCAAAAGTGACTCCTCTGTGTCTCCTACCTTCTGGTAGGAGAGAGGTGGCACCATGACCTGTGTGGAAACCAGCCAGGAGTCCAACAGCCTCTGGGAACTGCCCTCTCTCCAAGCCACATGAGGGCAGGGCAGGAGTACTACTCAGTCCTTCAGCTCCCTCTCGCCACCTCCCAGGCTTCAGACCCAGAGCAGAAGTGTCCCAGCTCTCCTGCTGAAGCTCACCTGTCCCCAGACTGGGTGATGAGCCGCCGGCAAGTCTCCATCTGCACATCCAAGCCTCGCTTCATGCTGCACATTTCCATGTACTCGTGGAGGTGCCGGTTCATGTCGTTCTTGGCTGTGGCCAGTTCCAGCTGCTCAAGGGAAACGGTGCAGAGATGATCCCAGGGCATGTGGTGCAGGGCAGTGGGCATGGCCAGACCCATGTTACCAGTGAGCTGCTCCAGCATTGTGTCTCCCTCCCCCAGGAACCCGCTCCCCCCTTTCACACCCTTCTGTGCCATGGCCTCCCCATTTCCTCTTTCTCCCACCTCTATTTGGTCGATGGTTTCCTGGTACTCCTTCTCACGGCTCTTGAACAGCGACTCCGTGTCCTTGATCACCTTCTCCAGGCTGTCATCCTGCTGCTGAGGAGAGCAGACAGCAGGTTTAGAGGCAGGCAAGCGTCCAACATGGGGAACCAAAGACAAGAGAGAGACAAATCAGAGAAAGAACTGGCAGCACTGGGAAAAGAGGAAGAAATATATACAGTGTAGTACAAATAAGACAGGAGTCAGTCCTGCCAACATGGACTTAAGAGACTCAGGACTCACCACATTGGGCAGTGACCACATCAACCCAAACAAGCCCAGCATTGCACTGAAGATTTAGAGAGAACAGACCATTCCAGAGCACAATACATCCCCAGGGGACTGCCAAGGGCCAAAGATTTGGGATGACAAGGACTTTGGCCAGACACCAAGGCCTCTGTTTGGGCAGCTTTGCCGCACAGTGGGTAGGTGGGATGGAGAACATGAGCAAGCATCACCAGAGACCAGTCCCGCCAGAGAAATCTTCTCTTCTGCATGGGCTGTGGCTCTCCCCACGTGTGAGCACCCCACCCTCAGCACATCCCTCCAGCTACAGGTCCCTGGCCTCTCTCTGAAAAAGAGACCTCGACAGGGATGCTGTAATGTATTCATGCAGAAAAGGCAGGAAAGCATCTGTACAGGCCTGCAAAGGGAAAGGGGCTGAAATCTGGTCTTTGAGAGAGCATCTTCCCAGGCTCAGGCAGGATCGAGTGTCCCAACCCAACAAGACCTCAGGGCCCCGACACCACCGTTACCTCCCCCTGCACCTCTGCGGCCGCAATGGCGTATCCGGAGAAGTCTTCCCAGAGGAGCAGCGTTTCCTCTGTCTCCTCCCACGTGAGGCTGTCACAGTCATCCTCAAAGTCATATTCCCTCCTGGGCACAAGGGAACAGCACGTCAGCACCCAGCAGGAGAGCCACAGCAGGCAGTGCGCTGTGTCGGTGCCAAAGCCGCTCACGGGCAGGGCTGCAGCTCTTGGGGGTCTGGCCAGGGTGAATTCAGGTGTCCCTAAACCCAACAGCTGAAGGGGAAGGGGCTGGCTTTATGGCCAGGAGCCCCAGCAAGTTCAGGCACAGATTCCCAAAAGGCGGGCAGGGGGGCAAGAGGAGGGGAGCTGGACCAGCTGCCAGTCTCAGCATAGGTGGCTTCAGGTCTCCCAGGGGGTCAGTGCCGCTGTGCCACAGAGCACAGGGCGAATGAACATTCTACACAGCAGCGTCTCTCCTCTTGCCCTCACCTGGGAAGCGAAGCCACAGACCACCCTCGCCCTCCCCATCCCGGGACCAGCAGGGAGCCTGGTGCTGGAGCCCGGCTCGACACTGTGGGCAGAGTGCACAGCAGCCGCACTCACAGCTGGTTCAGCATCCTCTGCATCTCCTCATTGATACTCATGGCCGTGGTCTCGTCCTCCTCCTCCTCGTCAGGTTTCCGGGAGGCATCGCTCTCTGACAGCGAGGTGTCCTCGTCGCTGACCTGCTTGCGCTCCCGCTTCCGCCCCACCGAGGCTGGGACCTTAACGGGAGACAAGTGCAGAGACTACAGAAACGAGGCCGGGTCCGAGGTCAGGAGCAGGCAGTTGGGAGGAGATGGAGGAGAAAGGAATGGTGGAGGGACAGAAAGGAAGGGAAAGAGAGAAAGACAGAAAGAAAGGAAGGAAGAAAAGAGAGAGAGAGAGAGAGAGAGAGAGAGATGGGCTCATTATGATCAGGTTAAAGATGGGTGCAATGGATAAAACATGGTTTTAGCATTTTCTAAAATTAAAACTAAGCAACTAAAGATGGAATCTATGAATCTGATGAGAAAAAACGAAGTGGTTTTACTGCAGAAAAACTCAAATCACCCACCACCCCAGTCCAGAGACAGGGAAACACAGTGACAGAAACAGGAAAAAAGAGACAGTCTGAAAAAGGTGAAATATGTCAATATTTAGAGTCCGACCTTTTTAAAATAAAGTTTAAAATTTGTAAAATTTCTCAACTGAATGGAACTAACCAGTTGCTTCTGTAGGGACAAAGAGCGAGACAGAAGGGCAGCAACATCCAGAAAGAGAAAAGAGACAGAGACAGAGAAGAGAGACAGAGAGAAGATGATGGAGAGGGGAAGGGAAAGGAGAGAGATGGAGTTAGAGACAGACGCTCAAGCAACTTGTCTCCCTCCTGCAGCTTTTCTCCCCTAGCACTGTGGGGTCCCCAGGCCCAACATAACAGGTCAGCAAGAGGTGGAGGGGACTCTTGATGTCCAAAGCAACATCTGGAGCTTTCCACCTCAACTCTGTCCCCTTTTGCCTGGTCCTCCCGAGAGAGACAGAAAGCAGGGGACCACAAGGAGCAAGGGCGAGGGCATCTCCCCTAGCAGGGGGCTGGTGTTGTCTCTTCTACCTCCTTTGGGATCTCTCCTCCCCAGAGCTGGTGGCTGAGTCTGGAGCAGCAGCAGGCGCTTCTCACCTGAAACATCTTGATCATGTCCTCGCAGTTGCGCTGCTGTGCCACATCACACAGCTTGGCAGTGATGTCGATGCGACGGCAGATGTCCATGTCCACCTTCATGGCCTTCTCCTGGATCTTGGTGTCCAGTTCCGTGATGTTCTGAACCCACGGCACCACGGGAAGGGGACAAAGGAGGAATATCAGGCAAGACAGAGGGCAATCAGTGCCTCCACTTTCCCCCTCATGCAGAACTGCTCCCACATCCCTGCTTTGCCCACTGCGCCCCGGACCAACCCTGCCGGTGCTGGATGGGCCCCACCAAGGAACTGCTTTTCTACACAGCCACACCGCTTGGGTAGGACACTGCTGTGGGGTTGCAGAGGGATTAGGGACTCACATTGCTCATCAATCCCTTGAAGACAACAAGCTCTGCCTTGAGCTGCTCCACCTTCATGGCCAGCTCCTCCTGGCAAGCTTCAGCCTCCTGGGCTTCCTGCGCCAGGGGGAGAGAGACGTGCAAATCAGCACCAGTGTGGGGCGGCTGGGGTGCAGGGGAAGGGAGAACAGCAGTGCTCACCTCCTGCAGCTCAGCCACCCGGTCCTGAAGCTGGACACGCACCGTGTACTCCTCTTCCCATCTAGGGAGACAAACGCCGGTCAGATCCCATCGGCCTCGCCTCGCTGGCTGCCAAAGGGAGAGGACAGGGCGGCAGCTGCTCAGCCCAAAGCTATCCGAGAGGGGGGATGACAGCACCGGGGCGGGAAGGAGAACGTGCCCAGGAATGCATGGCCTCTTGTTTTCAGGCGATGGCAGCTGCCAAGCCCATCGGCCCCCCTGGCCACAAACCCTGCCCCACCAAGGCTGCCCGCCCTGCGATGGGGGGAGCTGGGGACACCGACCGCAGGCTCTGCATGGCAGCTGGGCTGTGTGCCCTGCCATGCCGGGGCTGGCCCGTGGCTGTCACAGCCCACCAGCCTCTCCATCTGCCCCTGAGCCCCACAGCCCTGGGCAGGGCAGCTCCAACACTCAACAACAGATCTGCAGATGTACTGCAGAGTTGCCCCCATCTGCATCATTTTTGTGACCACGTTTGTGTGTCTGCAGTGTTGCGGTTCAGGCTGTCCAGAAGCACAAACCTTGATCCTGACACCAAACCACCGTGTGTGAGTGACCGAGATGTGCACGAAGGGCTGCTCTTCTGCCTGTGCCAGAGGGCTGCCCTGTGCCAGGCCACGCTGCCTGGGCAGGGGCACAGGAGTCCTTGTCTCTACTGCTGCGTAACAGGTCGGATTAAAGAACGCTGTTTCATCCCACCAGGAAGCAGGATGGATTGTGCCACTTTATGCCAGGCTGTCCAGCGGATATTGGACTCTGCAGCTTCACAAAAAGCAGAGCTGCAAGGCTGAGCTTTGCTTTGCAAAAACACATCCCCTAGCAATTATTATATTATATTTCACTGCATGAGATCAACCTCTTGGGTCACGCTGCAGTGTTGGCCCAGCCCACGGTCTGTTGGGAGGCCATCAAGCCGTACTGCTCTCGGCCAAAAGACGATCCCATAGAGCAGGGGGTTGGCATGTGCTGCGGTGTGGCATGGGGCAGGGCTGCTGCATTCTTACCCAGCTCCTGGCTCTTCTGGGAGAGCCAGATTTTCCCAGGAAAGCGAGATCGCTCTGGGATAGCAACCAGAGCTGGGCCCTTCCTGGTGCTGTGAGGTCTGGTTTCTATTTAATGCCTGCAAGCACCAACACAGACACTGCGACTCTGCACAAGGTTGTGAAAAATCTCTCCTCTCACTTACCCACGCCAAGTTTGAACAATAAATCCTAAGGTCTAGGAGGCCAGAAAGCATATGAAAAGCCCTCACATTTGTTATCTCAGGGTATCTGGATGACCTGACAACGTGGGAGAGCCCTGGCTTGTGAATTTCTAAGCTCTTAAAGCTAGCAACACTGCTCCTTACTTAAACAAGGACAAAAGTGTGCATTCCTCATGTTGGTGTTGGATCCATACCACAGCTCCAGAAGGGGAATCAAAGAGTGTTCCCATCCCTTTGGAGAAAGAGAGATGGAGGGAAAAGAAAGGAGAAAGTTAAAAGGTAGAATTGCCCTTATATGGGAACTGCTCAAACAAAGCCTCCCTCCCCAGGGACACAAACGCCTTCCACCATAAGAAAAAAATTTCAGCATCTTTCGTGGTGTGGCACTGCCTCTTTTTTGGTCCCCGCCTCCCTCTGGGTCTCTATATAGCCCAGACTCACAGGGGACATAAAGCATAGCTGCAGATCCTGGTAAGAGTTCATTTCACTCCAGTGCTGCTATGGAAGACGGGCGCAGGTCACACACACACCGGCTTAAAAGGCAGGAGAGAACAGCGATTCACCCCTCTGGGGACAAAGCCGTGCACCCAACCAGCAGGAACCTCTCTCCCACTCTCTCCTGCCTGGCTCCTTCTCCCCTGCTCCCTCCTGCAATGCACCACTCCTAATAATAACCTGCCTGCAGCACTGCGCCCGCAGCCCCGCACGGCCGCTGCCAGCTGGAAGCAAGGCTGCCCCACACAGCCCCACGGCCACCAGTGCGTGCCAGGGGGAGAGGGGAGGCCCTTCCTGCACTGCTGCAAAGCAACAACCTGCCCAAAGGCACACGGTGAGGGCAGGAGGGTCCCAGCCGCACACAGACCTGACCAGCTCCTTGCCAGCTACAGAACAGCTCTCCCAAAGCCAGGGATGCAGAAAGATGCAGTGCCGTCCCTGCCAGGAGTGTCCCTTTAACAAGTTCACTTAGAAAAATCAACAATTCCCCCACCTTTAAAAATCCTGCTCACTGCAACAGGCACTGGGGTGCTTTACCCCATCCTGCAGGGTCAATGCATCCCAGGGCTTTGGGCTGCTCGGGGCCTGAAGCTCCATTTATCTCCTCTTGCCACATCTGAACTATGTTTGAGCTCACCTGCAGCCTGGCACAGCTCCTTGGAGGGCAATTACAACAACAAAAGACATTCTTGAAACATTTTAATAAGCAAGGGGGCTTATAAGAACGATGGAGAGACTTTGTACCAGACCTTTTGCCTGCAGTGAGAAGAGGCAAAGGTTTTAAACTGAAAGAAGGTAGGTTTAGACTGGACATAAGGAACAATTTTTTATGATGGTGGTGAGACACTGGAGCAGGTTGTCCAGAGAAGCTGTGGATGGTCTATCCCTGGAAATGTTCAAGGTCAGCACTTTGAGCAACCTGATCTAGTGAAACCTCACAGCAGGGAGACTGGACTAAGTAAACCCTGAAGGTGTTCTCCAACCCAGACCATTCTGTGACTCTAACACACTCACGCCACACCTCCAGCGTGTCCTTGCAACATCCAAGACATGAACTACTTGTGAATACAGGTAGTAGGTTGTAGCAGACGGCACAAACCTGATGAGACTCCCAGATCCCCAGCACTTAGCAGGTCTGTATGATACTCACAGGCACCTTTGCCCCCATCCAGGCCTCCTAATTTCAGTCTGCTCCTCCCAAGAGCAGCTCCTGTGAGCCTCTCTCCTGTTGCTGCAACTATTCTCATCCCCCCTATAGCTCCCTAGAGCCCTCCTGGATCCCTGACTTGCATTCCAGGCCCTGTGTATCCAGAGAGAAGCTCCTGCTGCACTGCTCCAAGTGCTGTGGGGCGCATGGCAGCGACACTGTCCTGAAAAAAAGCACAAGCTCCAGCACCCAAGCCATGGGTAAGAGAACTGGGAAGTCCTGTGTTCATATGGCCTCTTCCATCTGTCTCCAGGCAGGTGGCAAAGGCATGACACCAGCTGCACTGTCACAGCCCACCGTGGCAGGGAACTCTCAGCTCCCAAGGGATGTTGGTGTCAGCCCCCAGCATGGAGAAGGGTGTGGAAATGAGATCCTTCTGTCCCATTCCCCTGTTTGGGACCTGGCTGTACCCGTCACAAAGTTCCCAGTGCTGGATAGGGTCTGGGGGTGGGGTCTGCTTTCCCCCAGCTCCTGGTAACACACTCCAAAAATAGATCCCACCAATAACACTGGCTCATAGCAGCTTGTGGTGCCCCCCCATCTCACCCTCAGCAGCCCCCCTATCACCCCCTCTGCAGCCTTCCCTGAAGCTCCCTTGCCAGAGCAGGACAACCCTGAAAAGCTCTCCATTCTCCCAAAGTTTCAGCAGCACCAACAAATCCAACTTGGTCCTCTCTGGCAGACCCACTTTGAGGCTCGAGCTTTCCTGGCCAAAAACTGGCTCCAGCTTCCCACTCTCTGATCCCAAAATGCAATGCAAGGAGTGCTGCTCCCCTCTGGAGAAGGAGCCTGACCACTGGCTTAATAATAAAAGGCCTTAGGTACACACAGCAGCTGGTGGGCAAGAAGAGATGCCAACTCTTCCTTTCCACGTGCCTTGCTCAGTGCCTTCGGAGCATCTGACAGGCAAGCTTGCTCAGCCTAAGCCTTACAAAGCCAAAAGCATAAGGTGTCATCCTGGACCCCAGCCTTGACCTCGGCACTGGAGCCCGTGGCTGTGCAGAACTGGTCAGTGGCACAGCTCCCGTGGCCAGCTGGGTGTGGAATCACAAACTTTTTAACTGCTTCTAAAGCATCATAACGTGACCTGTGGAAAAACCCCGAACCAGTCGCTCTGCGGTGTCAGCCGCCAGCGACGCCCTGACCCCGCCACGCCAGCCCGGCCTGAGCTGAGCTCATGCTCCGTGCGGACCCGGGGCAGCCTCGGAAACCGGCCTGGCACAAAAGCACCGCCGGCAAGAGGCGAGAGCAGCGGCCACCCTGCACGGGAAAGAAGAACCGGCCAAGAGATTAGCTCTGCATTCTGCTTCACCTTCTCCAAGGCACATGCCAAGCCGCAGCTATTTTGGGTGGGGAGGAAAGCCCCCGAAGAGTGGGGCATCCTGCCTCGGCTCTCTGCTGCTGAGGGGCCAGCTGGAGAGAGAGCACTGGCGAGGGAAAGGGCCTAGGAGAGGCCAGCCACCCTGCTGAGGGGCTCCTCCACACCTTCCGACACATCCAGAGAACTCTTCCCTTCCCAGCAGCCTTCTCCAATCCCAACCCGCTCACTGCTGCGTGTCCACGCTTCTCACCTACTTTCAGGCTGCTCCTCCTTCCTGAGCATTTCCAGATATCCTCCGCTTTAAAACAGCTCCCAGAGCCATTCCTGGAATTATTCCTCTCCCTGCTTGGAAAAGCATTTCTAGTCCCTCGTGCCACGTTGGTAAGATGGAAAAAGGCTCAACGAACATCCCGAGAGGGTTCACACACCAGGTGGCAAGCGAGGAGACCCAGGCGCAAACAAATGCTTTCAGGGGTCCGCATTTTTCCCCATGCTGCCTGCAGCCCGCGCTCCCGAGAAGTCCGGCCAGGACTGTCGCCTTCCCTCCCGCTTCTCCCGCACAGCGCCGAGCGGGCAGAGCCCGGCCGCCTCCCGGCCACAGTTTGGGTCCCCCGGGGAATGCCGCTCCCGCCGCCCCTTCTCACCTGCGCTTGTACTCGTCGCGCTCCCTCTTCACCTTGGCCAGCACGTTGTAGAGGGCTCGGATCTCGGGGGTGATGGTGTCGATCTGCACACCCACCCCGTCGGGGTGGACCCAGGAGACGCCCGGTCCCTGCACCAGGGTGGTCTCGGGCCCCGGGCCGAGCCGCCGGGCTTGCGAGAAGGACCAGATGGTGCCGGGCATGAAGCGGGAGCCGGCGGAGAAGGCGGAGGGCTGGCCGGGACCACCGGGGCGGGAGCCGGGGGATCCCAGCGCCCGGGCCGACCCCAGCCCCAGCCCCGGCCCCAGCCCCAACCCCAGGGTGCGGATGGGACCCACGAAGCCGGTCTGCACCGCCTGGTCCCGGCGCGGGGGTCCGCGGCCGCGGCCGCCCGCCCCCTCCTCCAGCGCCTGCTGCAGCTGCTTCTCCAGCTGCCGGTTGCGCCGCTCGAGCTCGTGGACCTTGGCCAGGAAGCAGCGGAACCGCAGGTTGAGCGTCTTGAGGACGCTGATGTTGGAGCCCAGGTCGTTGCGGAGGGCCATGGCGGCGGGCGGCGCGGGGAAGGGGCCGGCGGGCGGCTCCCCGGCCAGGGGCTCGGCGGCGGGCGGCGGCGGCAGCTCGGGGCCCGCCAGCCCCTGCTGCTCCTGCGGCAGGAGGAAGAGGTTGGG
>VZUI01008424.1:0-20388 GCA_013401135.1 Cettia cetti
TCCCTGGTTCTGCGTGGTATCGTAGCTATAATTGTTATTGTTTGTTTGCATTGTTAGAAATACTAGTAAAGAACTGTCATCCCTATCCCGTAACTCTGCCTGAAAGCCCCTTTAATTTCTTAAATTATAATAATTTGGAGGGAGGGGATTTGGATTCCACATTTCCTAAGGAGGTCCTGCCCCTCCTTAGCAGGTACCTGTCTTTCAAACCGAGACACCAAGCCAGACTGATTTTGAAAAAAGCTTTTTCTTCTTTATTATCATAGGCTTGATTGGAGGGTCATAGGCAAAAGTAGAGTTTTTTAGAAATATTGCTACAAATTACATTATTGTTTTTCTTCTAGAATCTGAAGTGACTGGCCAGTCTTTATTGGAACAGATGCTCTACAGCATCAAAATTTTGTGATAATTAATAGTCTCCCTGCAATTAATCAGTGTGTCCATTCCTATAGGCAGGTTGGAGAATTGTGGTTTACAGACCTGGGCAGACTTCCACATTCAGCTCACTGGGAGTATGAAAAAAACAAGGAAATAAATAATCTGGTACATAACAAATATCTAACAGGGACTGGCATGGAATCCATTCTATCAGCTCCTGCATGTGAGCTCTGAAGAATGAAGGCCCAGAATACTTGCCATGTGGATTTTATTAACGATCATGAAACAAATCAATGGGGATTCTGACACAAGAAATTTGTGCTGCTCTGGAGGCAGCTAAATTATTCCATTTACAATTTGTGCTTAAGATTTGCAGTCTCTAAGAGATCTCATAGAAAGCCCTGCTGGAGCTAGAACCAGTAACCAGTTGAGTATCACACGATTTTTTGGGTATGATGGAAAATCTTTCTCACTGCCGGGTAGAAGAGAGTTACCGAGTTTATGTATTTCAAGCCTAAGAAGGAAGAAATTCAGACATATTTGTCTTTGTTCCATGGCACACACAGAGAGAGACAGAGAGAGAGAGAGAGAGAGAGAGAGAGAGAGAGAGAGAAGAAAACCATCCAAACTGCTGTTAAACTGTACTAAAAGGGTTTGTTACTGTTGTCAGCAGAGTCTGACTCGGTGTAAAGAGAATGCTTTAAATGTGTGAATATATTCAGCACATCTGCATATGAGCCCCGTTGTTTATGGTGGCTGCCCCCTGAGGACAGACACTCGCTGGAGCCAGAGCTGCATGAAACTGCAAACCCTCCTACCCAGAGGGAGCACATCTCCTTGTCTCCAGCAGAGACGTTCTGCAGAGATGCTCTGCCAGCTCAGAGGCAAAGGCAGACACATTAATGATGTATTAGTGCACCAAAGACTGTTCTAGGATTCAAAGCTGCACTCCAGTGATGTAGTTTAACCACAGGAGGCTTGTGCTGAGTATTGAGGTTACACAAGGATTTTTCTTTCAAAAGTAATCTCACTCTCGGTTTATTTTGCTTGGTTTCAGTGTTTTGTTGCATAGCGTAGGAAATTGTGAGTTTGTACTTTTTTCTCAGTTTTGTGTTTGAACTCAAATTTTATAAGAAATTTTTTTCAGGTCAGATCAAAATATTTACATTTACCTGAAAAATGTCACAGGAAAACTCTAGGAAACACATTTATTCTAGAAGAGGAAAAAAGTAATATGTGACCTAAAACTCAAATGCTTTAGATATAGTTTTCTGTTGGATATAGTTTTCTGTTATACTATCAGGCCTTATATTTTAAGCAAAACTTGTGCTAAGTGGAAAACAATATGTTTTGTGGAAATTTCAAAAAGTAATGTAAAGTATTGAAAAGAATTATTTTATTTCAAAAATAAATAATAAAAATAAATAATAAATTAAAAACAGTTCTTCAAAAACCATGGGGGTTTTAATTACATTAATTGTCAGCTGTTTGTTTTTTATTTCTTTTGCTCAGTTGGTTCCTAATTAACAGCAATGAGAAATATCTGGTACCACAAAGAGGTCATAAAAACTGCTGTAATCACTGTTATAAGGAATCAGCACAAGTCACCAATAATTGTAATGATCTCAAGAAAAAACTCAAGTTATTCCTGCCTTGCAGATGGAAAACATGGGGCACAGATCCTGAAATCACCTTGGTGTGGTCATGCAGGATATCTAAAATTGATGAAGTAGCACAGCCCAGGAGGAGTGGAGCTGTGGGGAGAAAAATCTGAAGAGGACCACGATATTTGTGTTGGGTTCAAAGCACCCACATGGATAATCCTTGCTGTGTACTTATTTCTAGTCTGGGCCCATAAAGCTGGACCCACACCCACAAGCAGAGTGCATCAGGTGCATGCTCTGAAAAGGCCACATGGCCCAAAACTACTCCACAGTGAGAACCAAAAGGGGTGTGAGGAGAAATGGACAGGAAATTAATTTCAATACTCCAGTTCTGCTTGAAAATGCTAATGTAGATACTGCACTGTGTGTCCTAAGAGAGCCCAGGTCTCTGAAATGCTAATTCTGGACTCACTTATGTAATTTTCTCACTTCTAACTTGCAAGAGTTCTATTGTGAAATGGTTTGAGTGTTTCAGTAGTACTAGCCAAAAAATGTAAGTTTCAGGAGTAGTCACAGTCTCAGTTAGTCGACAGTTACTGCTCATTGCCAGAAGAGGTATCCTGTCCCAATTCTGTTTTTCAAACACAGTTTTCTTGGTAACACCACCATCATCACAATTATTTTTAAATGGGTTGGAAAGCACATACCAAGAAAATAATAATAGTTTAAAAAATCTACTGATAAAAAAATCAAATAGTCATGAGTAAATCAAGAACAAGTTCAGAGTGGAAATCGGAAAACTGGTTCTGATTAATAAAAAAAACAATGTTACTGAAATAGCCTACATAGAAGCTAGTGGGAACTGGGACTTCCCACTTTTTTAAAATGAGGGTGGTATATTAGTGGGATTGCATTAAAAAGGGATTAAGACATGGGATTGCTGTATCAATCCTGAAACTTCCAAATTCTCAATATCTGCAGAGCAGCAAGTGGATCGGATCTCACTTGTTAATAGTGCTTGTTCACAGTCTATTTATTCTGTACTTACACATGCCTCAAATCTCTCAGAGTACCAGCACAGGGGCATGGGAGCATTTTTTTGTTTTTTTCTTCCTCTTTATACACACACAACATGGGTTTTGAAGGGCTGGTCTTTTTCTACCTTCTTCTGAATAACAAGAGCTTGTCCACAGGAGACAGTGCAGTGTGTGCTCAGTGATTTTAAACCCCTCCATGTGGCCATCTGCATTTTCCCCCCACTAATCCAGGGTTAAACTCATCATCTGGTTTGGACTCAAACTCTTTTTCTACAGATCACTTTGCAACAATCATTGTTTCCTGGCTGACTGCTTTTAGTTTCTTTGCTTTCCATCTTTTTCTGTTGCTTGGTATAGGCCCCTTTTCAGGGCAGTCTGGGATTTTTCTCCAGCTAAAACCTCACCTTTGTAAGTCTTGGGACTCTGGAAATACCCTCAGGTGTCCTGTGACACACTGTATTTGGAGATTTCTGTCTTTCACCACATTTCTTCTGTTTATTTTGTAGCAGGCTAAGCAAGCAATAAATGTAAGAGTCAAAGGGATGCTGGGACAACTTAGAGTTTTGACCATGACTCCACGTCTGCAGTGAGTGGAGGTGAAATCGAGATCCAAATGGGACTGAACTCTGGCCAAACCCAGGGTCTGACAGCAGAGCTGTGACACAATGCAGGTTTTTAAATTTCTAGTTATACCTGTAATTTATTCTGGGAATGCCACTTTTGTGTGACACATATCTCCTGAATGATCCTATCTGAAGGAGAAGCCAGTTAGGAGAACAGAACATGACTGATGTTAAAGGGTTATGGTGCCAGAGAGAAAGGGACCATCTCTTCTTTACATTTCTCATGGATTTTGCCAGTGGTGGGTAATGTCAGAGCACCATTGAGCACTTGGTGCACATGCATTATTCAAATCATGCATTTTTTTGTGGTAACTGTTACAAGGAGGAAGCAGGGATGGGTAAAATGTGCTATGTAAACAGTATGTGGAGAAATTATCAGTATGTATACAATGATAAAATTAGGCAGTAAAGGTGCTACCAAAATTGATTGATATGCCTTAATAATGCCTTTCCACTTTCCTAAGGGAGACAGGAAAAAAAACAGAGATGAGACTGTTCTGTGTGGGAGATGATATTTTGTAAGTTCATATTTCTTTTCAATCACTTTTTAGGAAAGGATTTTGCACTGAGAGTATAATCTTCTCTTAACGAACTCTCCTAGTGTGCCTCCCTTTATGAACCAACATTAGCTGTTATTAAAACACATATTTATTTACATGGAACTGAAAACAATCTTGTTTCATTTGGCTTCTACAAGTATATGGTAATGGTAAATGTATCAGGTCGCTGTACTCTTTGCATGAGATTATCTTTTTAGATCTGACTCACAAATACAAGAATAGATTAGAGCAAAATATACTTTAACACACAGAAAAGTGCAAAGTGTTTCTAAAGAAAATCTTTTCCAATTGCTTTTTTTATTTTTTTTTTTTTTTATTTCCTTTTTTAATGAATTTTGCCTAAGGGTTTGATTTCATAAAAGTTAAAGGGGTATTCTGCATTTTTTGCCATCCAGAGACTTTCATTGCAGGGATGGAGATTGTAAAGGTGGCTTGAGATCTCCAAGCTGAGAACTTGTGTTTGTAACAAAGAACCAGCTTCCCATAATGGCAAAGTTATGTCTGTACAGGATGATTAAAATTCTAGAGGAGAAAAAAATATGTTCATTCTGTCAGCATAAACAGTACTACCAATGAATGTTTTGTCCAAAGACTCCAGCACTTCACAATATTTAACTGCCCTTAAATCCAAGCCTGACAGCAGATTCCCAGCTTCTTGCCAGCTGAGCCTTTTCACCTTTTCAGGCTGATGCCCCTGCTCATTTAAACCAGCAAGACATTCCTCATTTCTGAGATGTTAAGGCCAGGAAGGCAATACTGACAGTGGTACCTGCTTGACATAGGCAACCTCACCCAGCACCACCTGCAGCAAACTTACAGCTTGGGCTGAGTCCCCTGGAAAGGTAACTGACCATGGGTAGAAATCTAAGTGACCCCAACATAAGATTGGTGATTATATCACTGTTTGAAGATAAAAGAAAGAAAAATATGCTTTAACATATTTATGTCCATCCTGAGTAATATCTTTCCCACCTCTGTCCTTACTTTTTTTCAGCTGCTTTTCAGAGCTGGCTTTTACCAGCAGCTTATCCTCTAGCTATGGTAGGATTTATACAGTGAACAGCTTGCCTCTTTGCCTTAGATAAAAGAGACACACCCTAGTAATAAAACACCTTTAATCTCTATTTTTAAACAAGGTATCCATGATACACCCACCACGATATCTCCGGACTACTGTTTCCATCAATTTGGCAAGTTCCAGTTGTTTTTCAGAAATCAAAATGTACTGTGTTAATATCATCAAAGTGAGCAACTGATATTTAATAAACCTAAAGCAATACTTCTGCTATTATTTTTCTTTCATTACTTATGGATCCTCTTCTATTTTTACATGATATCTCCTCCAGAGAGTTGCTAGATTAATTTGTCTGTAATTTGCTGGGTCATTCGATTTACCCTTTTAAATTGTGACATAATATTAGCTCTGGCATCCCTCAGTCCTCTTGCTCCAAGACTTGCTAGAAATCAGTACAAGCAGTTCATAATATCCTCAGGCAACACTTTCAATGCTTCTGAATACAAGCACTGTAATCCTGAGATTTTAAAATGTTTAATTTCAGTGGTTGCTGTTTAACATCCTCTCCCTAATTAAGAACAGAAGACAAAGTGTTACCACGTATGTTCTTAACATGAAACCATCATTCTCCTTCTTTCTGGGCAAAGAACAAAAAATTATTGAACAGTCCTGAGGCAAAGCTTTTGTGGAGAAGCAATATCTTTGTTGGACTATCAAATAGTTTTGATCATGCTGATAGCAGGTATAATAAAAGATTTTATAACTGCCTGGAAAATCTGCTTTACCTAAATCTTTAAGCTACTACAGTTCCAACAGCAGCCTCATGATATATATTTCAGTTTTTTAGTATCAGTATTAGATAGTAATAGTAATTAGATAATATCAGTATTAGATTTAGTATCAGATAACTTTATCACATCCTTCTCTATGACTCTCCATGTACCAATGCTAAGGTTTTGTCTGTTCCTCAGGCTGTTCAGCACTGTCTTTATACTCTTTTATCATTATCCTGAATTTTATCCTAAATTTAAGAGCCCCAGTTTCCTATCTGGGAATGTGTATGAATGTGTATACACCTGTTTGGTTTCACTTACAATCACTGTCCTTCCTTCTAATCAGCAGGAGGTTGTGGCCTGGCTTTCCCCCCACTGCTGAATTGTAGAGGCTTGAAATTTCATAAACATTTCCTGAAGAGTTTTCTATTACTGTGTGTACTCTGGTGTTTCAGTTTTTCTCATTATGATTTTGCCTTTTGAGAATCATCTGTTTTTAAAGCAGAGAGGAAGCAAGAGAGGAAATTGCTGGATATGTGTGCCTTCCAGTCTGGATCACCAAATGCAACAGGGGTTTTCTTAATGGTATTTAAAATACCTTTGGGTTTTTATGTGCTTAGAAAACTACCTGTCATATTTAGAAACTCTAAAGTTATGGTGTGACTGGAAGAATGTACATGTGCTTCAAAAATTTACCTCCTTTGCTATTCCCTCTGCTTAACTCTGTTAGGTTATATGGGGGTGGTGGCCTCTTGGTGACCTCCCAGCCCTTCTGTATCTATCCTGTGACCATCAGCATGTAAGAACTCTTAGCCTTTTAGAGATAGGTCAGTATGGGGTACAAATGGTCTTTCTGATAGAGAGCTGTTTCCAGTCTATTAGAAGCACCCAAAACACACACCTCTCTGCACAAAGTAATGTTTCTACAGAGGTTATGCCCAGTATTTGGGCACTCTAGGTATTTCAGGCTTCCAACCAGCTCTCAGTACTCCTGAGGGCAGCCAATTTCTTTTCATGTGTAATTCCTCTAATTTATTGCCCAAGCTTCTTGTGTTGGTAGGAAGGCTGATACAGATCTACTTTTCTTTAAATGCCTCAGTGCTCTGGTTCTTTACACTGCTGCAACCTTAATTAACACGACAGGAGCGAATGTGCCCTGTTAGTGTTTCTCATTTGAATGCTGCTTTAAAATTTTTGGGGTCACTTTGGGCAGGCAGCTCCCCAGAAGATGGACAGTTGTCTCAGAACCAAAGCACACATCTTCCAGCCACTCCCCTGCCACCCCTCTGGTGTGCTGCCACCCACAGCTCTGCAGTGCCAACACACACAGGGATGAAACTCTCACTTTCTCACTTAGAAGCCACTTAAAAGAATTGGTGTAGAGAACCATGCCCAGGCCCTTTCTTAAATATACCTCCTCCTGTATCTTCATGTCTCTAATATACATTTCATGATGCTTAAGCTCAGCTGTCCCCTCCTCCTCCCTGCAAGTGCATTCACTGCAGAAATCTCCTGGATGCCCATATAGCACAGTGACATGTACCTATTACTCTGAAATTATTAACAGTGATGGTTTTGCTGACGACTATTTGTGTAATTCACTGCTGTGGCACATAAGAAGTGCCTCCAGCCCCATTAATCACATAATTTCCCTAGGATGTTAGGCATTATGACCACCATGATACAACCTGCTTCCCCTCTAATACCTGCAGGTTATGGGCAAGCCACCTTATCACCATGCAAATTCGCAGCATCAACAAGGGCCTGAAAGACTAAATATTCCTTCTGTATTATATGAAACCCACATGGAGAGCTCTACCCTCCCCTAAGCACTGTTCCTCCTGGTCTCACTGTTGTTATAAATAGATTGCATGCTGGCTAGGCTGCCTTCACAAACTGGTATTCCTCAGGCAGCTCTTCACAGCCTTGGGATGAGCTGCAGAGATTAGCTCCGGGTGTGCAGCCCCCAGGGATGCACTCTTGTCAGCTTTCTCTCTCTTTTTCTGCAGGGGAGAGGGAATTTGACAAGTCCATCTAGTCCTGATAACAAAGCCATTATGGGAAATCGAGTGAGAGCAGTGCTGGTTGCTGTTGTGTCTCCCTCTGTCTCCCTCTGTTCCCTTGGTGCTTATGAACCTATTTAAATTCTCTCTCCTGTCCACAGACCAAGTGTGGCACACAGCACCCTTGAAAAAGCCTCCTCGTGTGTCACATTGTAAACATGGACAAGTCAGTGCAGAATATTGGCTGGGCTAGGGAGCCTGGCTCACCGGCTGAGGCATCTTGCATGTTTTACCAAAGCCACCTAGAAAAAGCGTTTGTGTTTTAAGGCAGCAGTGAAATAAACATTCCCCTGGCTCTCTACAGCAAATGTTATCTTCAGCAGGACAGATTTTCAGATAATCAGTTCAGTGTGAATTCTTACTACAACACGGTGACCCTGGACAAATGCAGTCATTAGGTGCATAATTAAAGAGTACTGATAGAAGCAGAGAGCTTAGAATTTCTCTGCATATGAGACTTACCCATCTGTGATGGAAACACAGCATCTGTCACTCAAAAAAACTCTGAGAAGTTGGTAAAGATTCCAAGAAATTTCCTGACAATTACTGGGGGATTTGAAAGTATGCTTACAAAGAACCAATGCCAGGGCCTCCAGCTATTTATTCCACCAGGCCTCAGGGGCTACTTGGATAGGTTCAAAAAATTCCTATCTAGCAGTCAAATGCATCAAATTCCAAATGGGTAGAATCTGAGGCTAGAAAAAAATGGTGCTCAAAATCCAGGGCAATTTTTAAGCAATAATTGTATTTAATCACCAGATTGATTTCCCAAGGGTAAATTTGATTCTCCACCACAGCAAAATGTTGCATTAAAGGGGAAGGGGTTGGTTTGGATTCACTTATAATTCAAGTAAGAATCAATTCAGGCCAGTCTTGTGGCCTTGATAGTTGCTTTGGGCTTTCCAGTGTGTGGAATTTCTGTTCCTGACCTGCAGAAGAGGTGGAGAGTCCTCCTGCCACAACCAGCACAGATCCCTCCATGGGAAACCTCAGCAGGCACAGAGACCACAACCAGAGCATCCACTTTCTCCTGCCACTGCAGGCAGGGGATCCTCTCCAGGCCAGGTATAAGTCTATTCATGCCCTCACTCCCTTTTATTTCCTTTTCTTTGATACACAATGCCCTGACACTTCCAAACTTACACCCCCATGGGGCTCAGCTCCTTCTACACCTACCACACAATGGCATATTTTTCCTTGAAGCGGGAAATAGAGATCTTCTGTCTCTCTGCATCCCTGCCTATGGCAACAGGCCCAGGCTTGCAGTTTCCATAAGAAAACCAGACAACATAAAAAGGCAAATAGGAAAATTGCCTTTTCATTCCCACATGACTGTTCCTGGGGTGACAGGTGGCAGGAACACTCAGCTGTCCTCCCTCTCCTGTTTGCCTGGATAGGGCAGAGCCCCCTCTTTTTAGGGTCCTGTTTACACACAAACTCATGAAGGTCAAAGCAAACCTACTGCAGCCAGGAGATGATGCACATAATTCAAAGCACATTCAGTCTGCAGGAAGATGCTAAGGTGGCTTCAGGGTCCTAACACATTGGCTCTGCAAGATTTAGCTGGCATGACAGAGGACACTGCCTTTTCCACCTGCCTGTCCTCTCTGTTTATTCCTAGCACCAAAGCAAAAGTGCGGGTGACGGGGAAGTGCTAATTCCTGGTGCCACAGTTCATTGCCTCGAGAGTTAATCCAAACTGCAATTGATTGTGTAAGCAATTAATAAGACAGAGTGATAACTGCAGCACTCACTGCAGAGAGGATGAGGGCAGGCCAAGTTATGGCTCTGCTGGAAGAAGTCTCCAGCTAGAGGAGGGAACAGCCTGATAATCAGTTAAATCTTCCCCACATGAATCACTGGAGTTTGTGCAGCAGAGTCTTTAATTCACTGTAATTTAATTCTCCAAGGCATAAACCACAGAGATCTACAGCCACTTAAAACTCCTGAGTGAGAGCGTCCAGGCATGCTATGAATTTTCCCATGTCTTCACACCTCCAGTTCAATTTCTACCTCTCACACAAATGAGGACCTAGAGCCATATAACAGCTTTGAGGCTCAGATTCATGCAAACTCCCAAGGAGAGGTCTGGCTCATCACTTTGACCAGAAATGGGGTTTTGTAAAACCTGTACATGTGACTCCTGCCCTGATAGGCAGATTACATATTTTACCAATCCTGCTATGAGAGGTGCATTTTCCCCTGTTACTGTGATTAGGTGGGAAGTGCTTACCTTTCTCATTTGGACTCGATATTGTCTTCTGCAGAGATTTTTTACTTGATGTAGGTATACTGCAGAGTTCCAGTTGATATAAAATTTTAAATTTTGCATGCCTATTTTCTTAAAAATTGAGTATCCTTAATAAGGTACAGATCATCAGCACTTTTGTTTCTCCACATCACTAAAAACTCCTGTGAAGACTAAGGCAGCAAGGTTTGGAATTGTATTTTAATCTTTATGGGTATTTTTGTAAGAATTATTTTAGATGTGTGTTGCTGAATACATATCTAAACCTAGCTGGGTTTTAAGGATAACATCTTTTGATTGGGCCTTTATTCAAAGTCAATTAATATTTATGTTTTTATAGAAGGCTAAAGCTAGGCTTTAAGATAAATGAATTCTTCATATTTAAATCTATAACTTGCAAAAGTATTCTTGTCACAGAAAGTTGTTTCTTTTAAACTGTAAGGCTTGTGTTTCCCTGTACACTCTTTTATAGGGAAAATATAGAGATGTTGAAGAAATGAGGAAATTCTACTCCAATAGAATTTCATCTATCTTAGGAAAGCTACTATGCTTTTAGGTTTACTTTAGAAATTTGGGTTGGATATTAGACTGTTTATTTTTAAGAATTTTTCATACATCAGAGTGTATCACTCTGAGCTTGTAGAAATTGCCACGATGCAAAAGTGGCGGATATGTACCAGTCAGGAATTTCCAGTCATATAAGTAAATCCTGCACTAATTCAATGAGTAGTTCTGTCTGTTCTTATCTGATTCCTTACAGAAGAGGGAATGTTGAAACTAAACCTGGAATATCACCTTAGAAATTTCAGCTGCAATTAAAAGGCAATCAGCAAACCAGGTTAATCAGCTATTTCCGGATTCCCTCTACCGACAACTTTCTTCAGAAACTTCAGTGCTGGTCTACAAGAAGAGGAGAAATAAACTGGCCATAATTCCCACTGCAGGTGATAAACCTCAGACATTGCAGCAGAGCTCTGTTAGCTCATCAGCTTCCACCTCTGCCACACCAAACTTCCAAAGCAGATGCCCAAGCAGCGCTGGAGAGCAGATCTGTCCCACACCACCACTTCTGCAGCCTTCACCCCTGCCCCTGCTTTTGCCTCTTGTCTCTCTACAGCTGAGGATGTCCAGCCTGACATTTTCTATGGGGTGGGAGCAGGGGTGCAGCAGTTACCAAGGACCAGCTTGGGCAGTGCAGGCTTGCCCTTCCTTCCTTGCAGTTATCTGGTCCTGCTGTTTAATAAGCCTTCAGAGCCCAAGAACAAAACCTCTCTGGAAACAAAGACCTAGATTTTGTCCTGATTCCACTGCAGCTCTCTGCTGACAGATACTGTGAACAAGTTCTTGCTACTTGTCTCCCTTTTCTGATTAAAGGCATTATCTTTATATGAGGCTAGTATTCAAGGCATCAGATTGGAGTCCAGCCACAGCTAAGCGATAATGCTTGCTAGATATGTTTCCTGAAAGTTCTGCAGAGGGTTTGCTCTTCTGAAACAAACTGTAATGATACCATAAATAAAGAGCACCACACGGGAGGACTCAAATTGGATTTCAGCCTTAGCTGGGTGAGAAAAGGGTAGCACCTTTTAACTAGGATACGGAAAACCTTTCTGTGAGGGGTCCTCCAGAAATGAAATCAAAAAAATACACACAATTAAAAGAGAAAGAGAAAAGCAGAAGGCTGTGCAAGGACAGAGTTTTCTTAGGGAGAGTGGAGATAATAAGAATTTGTAAAATACCCACTTATGAGAAAATACACGTGAGCACATCAATCACTTGAAACCATAATCCTCAAGTAAATGCTAGCCTTTTTCTTACTTCTAAAAATAGAAGCAGATCTTTAACCGCATCAGAGGAGCAGATAATAATCACCAGGAACTCAGAGAAACTTTACTACCAACATTAAAATTCTCCTCTCCATAAGAAACAGAAGAATTTTAGCTTTCCAAACATAACAGGAAATGGCATAGGGGAAATCACAGTCTGCCCAAGGGGAATGTTTTTTCTGGGCGGGGAGGTAATAGTTTTTTCAGCCTATATCACTCAAATAACTGGTTCTCTTTTTTCATTAATAATTTCTCTCTATGGCTTTATACTGAGCTAGACCTCATGAACAAAGGTGAACAAAAAATAATACACTTTGCACTAGTAAAATCAAACATTTGAAATGTTGTGTGGGAGAGGAGAAGCACATCTGTTGAAAAAGAGCTTCTCTCCCATACATCCATATAAATGAATGATTTTAAGAATGTAAAGAGAGGTCTACCACTGTTAAGCCTTGTCAATGAGATCAGAGTCAGGGCCCTGCTGTCTCCTCCTTAAAGTATATTATTTTTTGTTAGATCACCTTTGCTCATAACATGGCCATTGAGAATTTAATGCTCTTACATATTTCACTGTCAGCCTTTATTGCACATTCACGAAGGAAAGTAATTTCATCAAGTGATAGACTATGAACGATACTAAATATAGATTTATTGGAAATTCTGGTGGAAGGTAAGTGAATTCTTTCTGCCAGCTGGAATAGAGAACTACAGCCAAGCTATTTCTTACCTGTCTATCATTCTCAGTGTAAAAAAAAAAAGAGTGCTGGTTCTAAAATCAGATTATCACAGCTCTGCCTATAAGCTTATTTTTCAATACCCAGTTTTTGCCTTACCTCTGGAAGAAAATCAGTTTTAGTCTGTAGACTAAATATTTGGTCAGAATTTACTGATTACAGCAAATTGCTGGGGGAAAAGAAATCCTTTTGCAACAAAGTCCAGTTTCTACATCTACACAGAACATAGTAATATATATTTTAAGATAATAACATAGTACTATATTAAAAAGTTAGTAACATGTGAGGATGACCATGGCTCTGAACTATCAGTGTGTGATTGCCTCTTTTGCAGAAAGTTCAGCATTCACTGAAGTCTGTTTTGGGCAGCATTTAAAGTGAGGACAGGACTGACTTTAGTAGGTTAGAACCCAAATTTGGCAAATTTAATATTTTCCTTCTAATACACCATAGGTTTATTTTAAAATAATCCCCAGAATATTTTATTTCCTAATTTTGCTGGTGCTGCTTTCTCTTAACATGCCCTGATCCACCAGCTGATGCCTCACACGTTTGCATTCCTGCCCTGCAGGTTCACTCTCTATAGGCTATTCCTAAAACAAAACAGTTCCATACACTGCACTGTATCCAGTGGCACATCTCTGATTCCAAGGGCCAGCAAAAGACAATGTGAACAAAGAACCAAGTATTTCCCACTGCTCCCCCTGTTCTGTCATTTCTTTGTGGCCAGGCAGAAACATCCCTCTAACCTGAAAAGAGCTGCAAGACTCAGAAATCCATGTGAAACTTTGCCTGGATGTAGATGAAAATGCTTGTGCAAACCCTCAGGAGGTCAGAGCTTGATTTGAGACCCCCTTCTGCCTCTGAGGAAGAAGTATTGTGGTTCACCAAGAGTCTGGGTCCCCTCCAGTGCCAGAGTGATCTGGACAGCACAGTTTCACTGCTGGCTGCAGGCAGTCTTGAGGCTGGCCTTGCTGAGCCAGCCAGGGGGCTCTTCAGCTCACAGTGACCATGAGCAAAGGCTTACAAGGAACACAGAAACAGAGAGAAGCAGACAGCAACTGCTTCTCAGTCCCCAGGGATGCCTCAAGGAGGGATCTCTGAGCTGTCTCCCTCCTGGTCACTGTGCATGCCTATTTCCATCCCACCAGAATAGCTCATGGACTGACCAGCAAGCAAACGAGGATCCCAGATTCTTTTGAATGCCCCTTTTTCTTCTAAAATATTTTCTTGAGACCTTCATGAGCAGAAAGAGAGGAAGCTGATTGTTTCTGTCTATTGCTGCTCTGCGGAGGAGAACGCAGAGAATCACAAGGGAACAGATGTGCAGTGGAAAGGAGCAGGTGATCCAGAACTAAGCCACAGGGGATAAAGGTGATAACCAGAGAAGAACTGTGAAATTAGGGAGGGGGAGGAAGGAAAAAAAAGAAAAAATATTGAAAGAAAATAATGAAGAACAAGAACATAAGTGGCATTGCTTAATCCAAAGCCAAATGCTCCAGCCAGCTGTAGAAGGGAGTCACTTCACTGACAGCAATACCCCACTCACAGATTTTGATCTGTAAGTCGATCAACCACTATTTTATCAATAATCACTCAGTTCAAGTCTATGAAACTAAAGATATAAACTGATATATATATAGGGAATAATTTTAGAGCATTTTAAGGATCAGTAGTATTTCAGGAGTATAATTCTTTACCTCCACTATCTTGCACCTCAGTTATGCACAGCCCTTGTACATGAAGAGGTTTGAGAAAGAAACTTTCTGCTTTTGAAATTCAGAGAAGGAGGTTTTGGCCTAATATTATGGGTGTTACTTATGACCTTCATTACCCAGTCCACTGTCCCATCATTCTCATTGTCTGCTATCATCTAGTTTGAAAAACCTATAAAATAGGATTTATTTAATTTAACTTCTAAGAGCTAGAATAATTAAGACTTTCATTTCATTTCCATGAACAGTCAGGAATATACCTCAGTGCATCTGCCTCAGATTTTATCACTTGAGTTAACTGATTTAATTTTAACTAAGTTACTACATTGGTAAAGAGCTGGATGTAGACTCCAAATACCATTTTCAGACCAGTAAAGCTAGTGGTTTATCCTGAGGCTCTGTCTTGGCACCAGATGTACCCACCCAAACATTCTATTTAAGGAAGGAGCTCATCGCCATCAGAGATGCTTCCAGTGACCCTTTGATGGGTGAATGCCACCTGCTCATTTATCTCCACTCCATCAATTTTACCTTTATCATCAGATACTCTCTTTCCATTGGGATGGTAAATCTGTCCCAAAGTCAGCATCTTTATTTGAACCACAGCCAGAACCCTGAGAAGATCTCCAGAATTCACAATTCCTAACACAGCTCTCCGACTAAGCCTGACTGGTACCACTACAGGAAAACACCAGTTATAAAAGAGAGGCAAAGATACACCAACCAAGTGAAGGGGAACAACCATTTTTTTTAAAAGTCAGTATTCAAAGTACTCAGGTGCTAATTTATTTTACCTGGGGCCTGTACAAGAAAGGGTTTGAGCTCCACCTGGGACATTAGAGCACAGCTCTGAAAGAAGTGACAGGTTGACAGAGCACCACACTGTCCTTCTAATGCCAACCCAAGGATCAGGCAGTCAGATCTCATCCTTTCCATCTGTCACGGTGACAGCCCAGTCATCCTCAGAGGCTTCCTTGAACTCTCACATTTCCCACACAGTGGGGTCAAATAACAATTACTTCAGTTAATGGCATCCACAACACACCTGGTGACAGCACCATTTCCAACAGCACCCAGTGAAGAGATAAGTTCTGTGGAGAGATAGAGCCTGGTGCTCATAAAACTAAACAAATTGCATAATGTAGGCCAAATAGCTGAAAGGCCATCTAGCTGCCAGATTTCACATCCACTGGGTAGCCTGGAGACACATGCAGTAGTCCCCAAATCTGACCCACACCCAGTCAGCATCAGCTCAAATCGGAGAGCTGGCAGGAGCCTGGGAAAGAAAAACGAATGTTGCTAGTGCCTGACTCTGTCAAAAGGGGTTTTATTACAGAATTTTGTCTGGGGAAGATGTGATCTGAGAAGAACAGAAGATGCTTAGAGGTATTTTCAAACAGAAAGTGACAAATTCTTGCAGGGAGGTATTAGGGAAGGGGAAGAAAATATGGGATGGGGAACACGGAGAAAATGGGATGTGTGACAGGTTGAAAAATTTAGAGGACTCATATAAAGAATAGAGGGGCATATAAGGGTAAGAATATAGCAAGATAGGAAGAATAACAGCATAGCAACTTTCATGCTCTACTTTCCTCTAACTGACAAAGGATGGGAGGTTCTTGTAAGATCTTGGACCTGTGTCCTTGAATCCCATGGGGCTTCTGTTCCCTTTTGTGAGCTAGACTTGGGAAAGCACATCCATGTGACATTACAGTCATGTCCTGCATGTGCTGTATGTGCTGATGGCCCTTGGGAGGCCCCTGAGCCCCATCCTTGCAGCTCCACAGACTTAGATCTGGAAAATCCTTTCCCATGTGTCCCAGGCTGAGTTGCTCACTGAAACCGTGTTTCTAATTAGAGACTTAATCCCCCAGCACTCACCTTAACTCTGGCACATCTCTGCCAGGAAGGAAAAATGAGAGCTGCTCTCAGCAGCAGTTGAACTCCACTAGCCAGGGATCAGCTCTTGGGGTCATGGTGGAAGGGACAGGAAGGGGCTCCAAGAGGCAGGCATCAAGTACTCAAAGTGTTATCACCACCTGCATAGAATAAAACAGGCAGGACTTTTCAAATGGAGGAGCTGCTCTGTAGAGGATTTTGGCTCATGTTTCACTACTAGGAAAGTATAAACAGAAGAGAGTGGAGAACACTCGAAAATTACATGGACCTTTCACTCCTGCCATAGCATGAACTGAAAATATGGATGGTAATTACAGCTCCCTCTATAATCCTAACTCTTAAAAATAATGATTTCATTCCCATCTGAGAGAAGGAGGGATTGATTTGCAATGTAAGGAGCTGAGGTTAGTTGATGGAACTTTTAAAAACAGGAAAAGACATGTTGAAAATCAGAAATTGATCAATGAATGTAAATCCACATAAGACCTTAATTCCACTCAGTCAGAATGATGCCTCTGGATTCCCTTATCACTTTACCATGACACTGCTATTGAACAGATCATGAGCCAACAACCCCAGACCTGTAGGCTACCACTTTCTGCACAGATAGAGCAGCACAGCTGCTGAATGCAGAGCACTCTGTCGCTCCTCCAGCCCCGCAGCCTTTTGCACGCAAGGCCACTGACACTGTACTTTCCTTGCTCTAATCACACCAGTGGCCCCTGACCCCTCCCCACCCAACTGCTGGCACCTCCTTGGCCAAAAAAGTGCTGTACTTTTCTATTTCCACTGCTGTGGTGAAATTGGAAAAGGCACACTCGTTCTTTCCAGGGACCCACCAACATCTTTATTGGCACAGTGGTCAGGCAGAGAGGGTTGTGGCTTTCCCAGATCATTTCAAGTGGACCTGCTCCAAAGTGCCAACTCACTATGCAACTGCCTGCAAATGCGGCTGGTGTGCTTGCCACTGCCAGGTTCAGGGAGGCCAGCTCACATTTGCATGTCTATGCTTTGCTACTGAGCTTGCAGAAATGTGATATTTATAGGTACAGACCTTTTGGGAGGACCCAGGCTCGCTGAGATATTGGGCAGAGTCAGCTAAGTTTATTATTTGATCTAATCTGAAACTTGCTTGTAAAAGAGTGTAGCGAAAAGTTTTATCCATATATTAAGCTGTGTGAGTTTGCAGGCTTTTTAGAACCTAATATATGGGGGGAAAGAAGGGAAGAGCAAGATAAATTATAATGTAGTCTGAAATGCAGTTAGATTTTTCATACACAAAGGAGATGATTGTGCCAAACTACCCTTCTGGGCACAGTCTTTTCCTGATGCAGCACATGCAGTTCTGACCTGGAGAGAAAGTTGAGATTTATATTATTTCCTAATTAAATTAGGAAGAAGAGTTTAAATGCAATTTACATTTGTACGGCAGAAGAAGGAGTTGGAGGCATGTTTCAGCTTGAGAGCCATGTGAGCCCAGGCTGGGAATTGCTGCCCTCGGGGCACGCCCAGCGTGCAATGCCCCAGGAATCATCACCCTGGCAGAGGGTGTCACTGTGCTGCCACAAGGCAAGCAATTGATTGGGTCATTGAATATCCCACTGTCCCAAGATCACCCATGGTGCAAGATGGTACTGGTGGTAATTTTTGCATTAGAAACATATCACCAGTTTTCCTGAGGGTATAGAGGGGAATTAAAGCCAAGTACCTCCATCCTGAGCATTTGTGAATAAAGACTTCTCTTTCCCTATAAAACCTTTAAAAAGCATTTCTACCCCCAGGACTGCCCCCTTCTCTCTTCAGAAGCACTGTGTGATGTTTTGTGTCATGAAGCACAGCGCTGGGTACCGTCTGTCCGGTCATGTTAAGCTAAAGGAGTGGCCTGCAGCAGACTCAGAGCGATTCCCAAGAAATTGTCAGCAGACTGGAAAGCAATAGTTGCTCATAATTTGAATTTCATGCCAACTCGTCATGGAAATCTTATGTGACAGTTTGATGTGCCCAAGAGCTTGCTCAAATAGATGCCTGCATCCTCAGAAATTCTGTATTAGCTGCATCTTGTTGCCCACATGGTTTGCTGGACACTCGTTGCACACTTAACATTGCTCTCTCAGCATCATGAATGTTTAAAATGAAAGCCTCGTCAGTAGTTTAGAGGGCCCAGCTCCTAATTGTAACAGCTGTGTAGAAGTACAAAGCTGGAACTGGGCTTTAAATTGACAACAGGAAAAAACAAATTGAGATGGTTTTGTCCTGGCTCAAACAAGGCATATGTGTGCCATCCCTCTGGGCTGCCACTCTGCTTTAGGCTCTGGTGCTGCCCAGGAGAGCTTCTTCTGGCCTCTCCAGGAGGCAAATACTTCTGCAACATCTGCTCCAAGGCTGCAGGAGCTCTATCCAGCCCACGCATATCAAAATTCCACTATTCACACAGGAGAAGAAATGAAGAGGGTACAGAACTCTGTCACCTGTTGGGAGAAAACACTGAGGTTGTTGCAAGGAGCCATGGTCTCTACACCCAGGGGTCTTTTATCAAGGAGTTTCTTGTGGGTAACATGGCCTAGGAGAGCTTTCAAAAGGGATTTAAAGGAAAATAATGAGGGGGATTATTTTTTTTTTTCATTTTTACAGGAAGTGTGTTCAAGAAGGAAAGGCAGCATGGGAGCAGACAGGGAAGCATTTGCAGCACCAATAAGGCAAAGGTATTGGAGGCTGCTGCCTTGGGCAGGAGAGGCAGGAGTGATATCTTAATGAGAGATAATACTTAAGGGTAAGATCTGTCATTCACTGAAGTGAGGACACACAGCAAGTGTATTTACTGCTTGACAGCAAAGGGAGAGCTGTGGAGAAAGACAAAATGAAATACATAGCCTAAGGGATTGGTTAAGAAAACTCTCTCTGCCCCAGCATCAGGGACTGATACCTGCAAGACGTAAATAACAGGCAGTGCTTTCCCTTTTTGCATATTTTACATGGATGAGAATTAAACCGAGGCTCTTTCACTCAGAAAAATCCCTGATGAATTCTGTCCTTCTCACACCATTTCACAGGACAGCTAGAACACCTCCAGGACACTCTGGTTTGTTCTCCAGACGTTTAGGGTTATATCTGTTCAGGCTTTTAATTCCAGCATGAGCAAATTCTCCAGGTTTCATTTGCTGCAAAGGACTACCAGTGGCTTATTCCAGCCAACATTTGTATTCACTGCAGCCTGAACACCTTTTTTTGGCCACCAGTTGATCAGCCAGTTGAGGGAGAAAGCAAATCTCAAAACCATCAAGAACCCCTGATCAAAACGCTCAGATTCTTCTTCAAGCTTTGTACAACACCACCATAAATTCAATTTACAAGCCAAGTTAAATGATGACAAACTACTTTACCTCAGCTGGTACCTTTCCTGAACTTTTACTTATGAAAAAATCCAGCAGCCTCCCGAACAGGTCTGAGACTGGGCTTTCAGGCACAAATACAGCACTACTGTTATTGCTGGAATGACTTCTCCTACAATTAATTGTTCTTTAAAAATGAGACATCATGTGCACCTAAAGGTGAGAATGAATCTGAGATAAATGGCAACCTCTGATCTCTCCTGCTGACACAAGGCAGAAAGTATGTGACAGTTCTTTGCTCAAGATAATAAGCTGAGGGCAAGTGGCAACTCCCCATTTTTCCAGGGAATTCAGAAGGTGTTTTTCTCTCACACTGCCAATGAACAGGTTGAATCTGTTCATGATGCCTTGTAGAAGGCAGGTGGTATCTGCTTGGGGTGCCAAGGAACAGGTAAGCGGCATCTGCTCATCATGCTACCCAACTGTGAGTCAATTAACATTAGGATGGGTGTTTAAAATGCCCTAAAATCTTGAAATTAGAAGCCAATTATATATTTTTTTAAAAAAGGGGGGGGGGGGGGGGG